>JAHWFP010193795.1:127704-153449 GCA_023313725.1 Lithobius niger
TGAGCCTTTGGCTTTCCCGTCTTTAATCATTATTTCACGTTTAAGTGTTCCATTCGTTTCACTTGGAGGATGGCGCAGCAAATAAGCGTCCCTCCAGGGGCGAGTGGATAGTGCATGTTTATATGTATACATGCACGTGTCAAATGCTGCCTATGGACGTTTCCTTTTGGCCGTGTCAGTATGGCTCAGCAGTAGGACCTCGGCCTTTGGTTTCAAAGGTCCTGGGTTCGATTCCCCGCTCAGGCAGTCTGACATATAAGTCCAAAAGGCAACGTAAATAGGTTTGCATCTGTATTTGGTTATTTCTTGTGAGCCTTTGGGTTTCCCGTCTTTAAATCCTGTCAATTCGATCAGCGAACTCAAGGTTTACTCAAGGTTTACTCAAGGTTTACTCAAATTCACACACTTGTAGGCATTCAGCAAGAGTGGAGACGTTGCAGACATTAAAGAAGAGGGTAATGCACCAATAGGGATAACCTTTCCATGGATTAATTACTATCACTACTTTCTAAGAGCAGCCCTTTTCAGAGACTTGGAGACTACTCTGCTAACAGCTTTGGTTTTGGGTAGATTCTCATTAGGATACCATGAGCAACATTTGTTGCTTGCTGAAGATTATTTGTTCCTTATTTCTTCTATATTCGACTGAAGATGTTTTATTTTCAGATTCATTCTGTAAAGACTGGTTTCAAAGACAGATTGGCTAACATCACTGTAGTGCCAACATCACAGTGTCGACAGTGGCAACGACTGGCCCAACCTTGTTTTGTTTAGCTGGCCAATGGCCAACCCAATGTATATGCCCAATTTTGGCCCAATGCTTGCAACCCAACTCTGTTGGCATTACTCAACAAATGTTTGGTCAACAACATTAAAATAGTTCGACGCACCTCCATCATACTTTGTTGAGCCATCATTGTCATATCACCCCCTAAGAGACAAAAATTGTCTCAAAAACATTCGTAGTGAATGGTTGACAGTTGATAGGAAATTTTCATGATAACCAAATATAATGAATTATGAATACAGGAAAGAAGTCAAACTAAATGGTGTAATAAAATAGCAAGCTTTATTTACTTTACTGAATTCTTCCTAAATCACAACTGAAGGAGTCGGTGGTTAGGCATTGTTGCAAAGTTCTAAAACATTGAAAACAATAATTCGAAATCACTGCCAAACTTTAGTCTTGCGCACGGGATTTCGAAACAACAGTTGTCAATAATGATGATTTCCAGTCATTTCATCAGGTTTATACATCCAGTCATTACATCAGGTGCGTCATGTTGATAGACCTCCTACATTCATACCAAAAAATTACCTAAACTCTCGTCACAAAAAAAGGACACAAATTAGGATTAGTCCAGTAAACGAATAAGTTCTCAAACATATTCCAGCAGAAAAATGAAACTTCTACGATGAGTGTTGCTTTGTAATCTAGATCTTTGTGTTCAGTATCTCTCAATATCTAGTACACCAAAAAAAAAACTTATTTCTGGGAATTTTCGACGAAAAAAACTAACAGTAGAATGGTAGAAATTATTCCACAAATTTAACTATATAGAGAACAAAAAAATGGATGTACTGTTTCCCCCAACTCAAATCCATTATATCTAATTAAAATAATAAGTAAATAACAGAATAAGCAAAATATTGTAATGGGATTATACTGGGCTAAAACGTTTTTTTTTTTGTAATTCTTATTTCCAATTGAGTGTACACCAGTTCTGCTTCTCCGTCACTCTTAGCCATCCACATCCACACTTTTCTCAGACTTTGCTCTTTTCACCAAATGAGGCTCCTGAAACAAATTTTAAAAAGGTACTTTACACCATTTTACTATCATGTAGCTCTGCTAGTGAATATGGTAAAATTGTCACTTCCTGTTTTAATCTTGATTGGATGTCTACCAATAGAGACATAGAAGAGGGTTGGTGATACTTATTACACGCAAATAAAAAGTTTAAAACTGTGAAAGTTTTTATTAGTAAGTTTTGAGTTTGGCCAAAGAGATTTATTATTACATTAGATCTTTTAATTCAAATTGCAACCAGACCAAGAATTTTCAGGCCAAAATCAGGCCAAGATTTCCAGAGGAATGGCAGTGACGCATTGCTTAATTTTAAGCGTTGTGTTTATTGATAAATGCCAGTAAATAAGTCAGCTGCAGTTAGTGCAATTTAAAATTTTAACACGTCCAGTAGAGCAGCTCTTCAATACTTTATTTTTTTAATGAATGGAAGACGATCCACGAAACTCGATAATGGATACAAAGCATTTATTAATAAATCGTATTGTTCGTATGTCAACATAATGTAAGTTCTGAAATTGTATAAGTATGTTCTCATTATTATCCTCCTTGGTGATTGAAGTATGTTCTCTCAAGCAGTATGTTCTCTGTGAATGAAGTATCTAAAAAATTTCTTGCTGTATAGACCACCTCATGCAAAAAACAAAGTTACTTTGGTGTAAGAGGCTTTTAGGGCCCCCTCAATATGTGTCCCGTTACACGGTAACTTTAAAATGGTCCTATTATTAAGTCTTTGGTGTCAAACCCTACAATCCAAGGTCCATAATTATTAGTTTATGTCGATGTATTTAAGCTTCTACGAAAGGTGAATATGTGTTCTTTCTAAAAAAAGCTAATGAAAACTGTTCACCTTAAGGAGGATCTGTCCTATACCCGTTTTTAGATGAACTGTGTAGCCTATGTCATAATGGTAAAAATGTATAATATTTTTCAATGTCCATGCTCCATAAGTAACCTAAATGTATATATACTGTAACTTACGTTTAAGTTAGGGATGTGTTTCCAAGAAAACTAAGAAAACTGTGTACCTTAAATCAGACTTGTCCTAAGCCAGTTTTAAGAGGAACTGGGAATGTTCTAGTACACTTCTCAGAGCTCCCTAATTAATATAAACAGGTATAATTAGGCTTTCATGAAATATTAGAGACTGCTCATTATTTATCGCCTAGGGGGAGGTGGTGCTGAAGGAAATGGGTGGTCATGAATTTTGTTGACCTTCTCGAGAAGGGGAATCATTCATTTTTTAGTCCCCGTCTAGAAGGGGAAGGGTCACAAAAAAACACTAACCAAACTGGAAGAAAAAGTCATTTTTTTGACTTTTTCCTTAGCAAAGTTTTTTTCTTAGCATGGCTTTTTTCTTAGCGCGTTTTACTTTTTTTAAGCCTGTATTTATTTAACTCTTGTTGAGCCATCGGCATTGCGTCCTGTTTCATCCTTATTTCATGTTTGAGTGTTCCAATCGTTTCACTTGGTGTGTGGGGCGGCAAATAAGCATTCCCTCAGTGGCGATTGGAAAGTGTATATTTATACATATACGTATATATGCACGTGTTAAATGCTGCCAATGGACATTTTCTGTTGGCCGTGTCAGTATGGTTCAGTGGTAAGACCTCGCTCTTTGGCTTCGAAGATCGTGAGTTCGATTTCCCGATCAGTCTGACATAGAAGTCCAAAAGGCAACGTAAATAGATTTGCATCTGTATTTATTTAACTCCTGTTGAGCCGTCGGTTTTCCGTCCTGTATTTTTCTATGCCTGGGTCCGAAAAAAAAATTCCGATCATGCGTCAACATTTCAATCAAACTCTTCCTGAAGCCGCTGACCAGGCCAGCTTGAGCTCCATTTGCGCAATCGCCGTTTGAAAATGCTTGAAATTTTCTCAACGAGAATTGTAACAAAGTTTGCTTTATATCAAGAAAACGAATCTGCTATGTTGTTGGAGATTTTTCTGGATATCATTAACGGACGTAATATTGTGTAGATGGTTTCGTATGCTGCACGATATGCTAGCGTCACCATCACTAAAACTACAAGACTGAGAATCACGAATGCCTGTCATTGTTATTAAAACACGACAGTTTCGGCTGCTGCAGAACTAGGAAAATGATTTCGTTTTAGAATACCTTCTAGTACACAGTGAACAGAAATCATTGAATATGTTGAGGCGTTCTTTTACACACAAGTATAATTTAATGAAGCACGTACTTGCACACATTAAGAAAGAAACCGATTGAATGTTGCGAGTGTGGAAAAGCCTTCGTGAACAAGTTTTATTTTACATGACACATAGTTATTCGCCGTAGAAAGGCATTCGTGTTGAATGTGGGAAGGCATTTGACAAGAAGAATGGTTTATCGCTGCGTGGAATTACACATAGTGGTTAGAAGCCATTTAAATGTGTCGAGTGGGGACAGAATTTTGCTCACAAGCGTTATTTAACGACGCACACACTGTACACAGCTGGAAGAAACTGTTTGAATGTGTTGAATACAGAAAAGCTTTGGCAGCACAGTATGTGCTGATGTCTGATGTCTTCTGTAGGGAAGCCGTTTAAATGCGAGCTGGGTTGTGCAGTATTTTCACAATGCGGATATTAATTAATGTTTTAATGCTGAATTCATACTGGGGGGAAGCTGTTGAATTACGAATTTGCAATATGTCTATCTTCGTGTTAAGAGTCTTTATCATCAAAGTCTTTATTATTCTTTATTATCATTTTCTTGTACAATTAACGGAGTGTAAAGTGTAATAATTGCTGTTTCTGATGTACAAGTACCTAGTTGTACGTTTAATAATTACTTACTAACTTTAACGCCACGTGCACTTGTTAATAAATGAACCAACCCGTTGAGCACAATTGTGGTCGACGAATATTGTAACATATAGTGTACCCTTTTTACGATTTCAGTCAGGAGAGGAGGGGGCCCGCTGTTGTAGTTAGTCCTAGGCCCCTAACTTGGATGTGGGGGCCCTGTACAGACGACATGCCGGGAAGGCTCGTTCACTGCCTCCATTTGAGCAAGGAGGATCTTACCTTTTTGAAAACGTGCTCAAAACTAATCTACTTAATCGTTTATTCTCAAAAAATGGAATCATTGACAACAATTCGATGGTTGCACCTGATGCTTTTGGACCTGACCAACTATTTCATTTAGCCGATGTAAGTTTTTTCCGAAACACGAGTTCTCACTGACTTAAACCGATTTAAACCTAGCCGTGCTGCGGGACCTGATGGTTACTCAGCAATTATCATAAACCATGTGGCAGTTGAGATATATCCTGCACTGGCATTTATCTTTTCTTTCTCCTTCGCGCAGGACCAACTACCAGCTGTATGGAAGACTGCTGATGCTGTGCCTATTTATAAAAATGGTATCGCTTCCGACCACAAAAATTACCGTCCTGTTGCGCTCACTGCAATAGTAGGAAAGTCATGGAATCGATTATTCGTGAAGATGTGTTAGCTTTTTGGAATCGGACAACTTAATAAATCATGACCAGTTTAGCTTTTTGCTTAATCGTTCGACAACATTGCAACTGCTTTTGGCAATGGAAAGCTGGACTTCAGCCATTGGCTTGGGCATTCCGTCTGATGTTATTTATTTCGACTTTCAAAAAGCTTTTCAATCTGTTGTTCACAGTAAACTTCTGTTTTAAAGTTACAGGGATTGGGGTCTGTGGCCACCAGTCGAAATGGATCTCTAGTTTTTTAATGGGCCGATCCCAGCGGGTTGTAATCAAACGAACCTTCTCGTCTGCCACTGATATTATCAACGTGGTCCCTCATGGGTCAGTATTGGGCCCATAACTCTTTATCATTTTTCTGAACGACCTGACAAACCCCACGTCTACGCCAAATAAACCAAAATAAATTGGCTGACGACCTTAAGGTCGGGTCTGAGGTCTTGTATGATTTCGACTATGACTTTTTGTCAGCCCAAGTCAGCTCTGTGTCATCCTGGTCTGATTTCTGGCAACTACCGATCTCTGCCTCGAAATGTTGTGCTTGTCATATTGGTAAAAATAACCCTTCGCATCTGTACTCTTTATTCAATTCCCCTCTAAATTCGGTTTCACACATTCGCGATCTTCAAGTTCATCGGAATTTCGATTGAAAGCCATTCATTCACAGTGGTATTATAACCAAATCTGCCTTTGGCAGGCTTTCGATTGTTAAGTGGTGTTTTTTTTTTAACTACGACAGACCAACTCTTGTGTGGGCTTTTAAGGGATATCTCAGGCCTCTCCTGGAGTACGCCAGTCCGGTGTGGTCGTCATATCTGCTTGATGATATCGACCGGCTTGAATCCGTGCAGCGCAGTTTGACACTCGCTTTGCGTGGACTTCGCCGTTTTTCTTCATGGTAACGATTGAGTATACTCGGTCTCGAGCCCCTTGAACTTAGACGTCTTAAGGCTGACCTGATTACTACATATCGATCATTCATGGCATGTTTACCCCTGGATCTTCCCTTTTTTTGATCGCTGTGATTTAGTTGGTTGGTATTCGTGGCGACTCCTTGAAATTGAGGGTGTCTGCCACCTCGATTGTCGCAAGCATTTCTTTACAAACCGTGTTGTGGCCCCATGGAATTTCCTCCCTGAGGTAGTGGTCTCAGCGAATTCACTTGGTGTCTTCAGGAGGCTACTAAATCAAATTGACCTCTCTTGTTTCCTTAAGCGCTCCTATCAGTGACGCCACTTTACCAGTTTTAAATTGGAACCAGTGCCAGTTGTGACCCTTCTGGATCCCTACCTCTACTTTGGGGGCGAAACTAGATTATTATTACAAACAAAAACGTCACGTGTGCCATAAAAAAAGGGGTTATATGATTGAAGTTACACTTTACTTGTTAAAAGGTACACGAATAAAAATTGATGATTTTTAATTGAAATAATCAAAAGAGCAGCTGAGAAAATTGCATCTGTTTAAGTGCTGTTGTGCTTTACGTTTTAAATGCATGATTGGTAAAGCACATCAGCACTTACGCAGATGCAATTTTCTCAACTTTAGATTTGATTATCTACGTAATAGGGTCGTTGAAATAAGTATAAGCATGAGTCTATGAACATGATGATTTATCAACTCTAACTGATTCAGTATACTCTAGCGTATGATCAAAAACCCCATACTGTACGGATGCGACACCTGTTACCAGATGCCTGAAATAAACCTAATCTGTCTCGAAACCTGAAACCTGAAACCTGAAACTTTGATCGGGCGAGCAACTCTAAGCCGGAAACACAGTTAAGTGCGGAGCTGCTTCCTTCCTTGACTGAAGCTCGCCCTTTTATCCGACACTTGAATTAGATGTTTCTACCCAAGGACCGCTGAGATAGTAGCTGCGCAGCGCTACTGATTAATTGCTAAGCCAAACTACAAAAAAAATTGTTTCTGTTTATAATTCGTCGTTACGACTTTTTTTCCCTGTGCGAACATGAATCTTCCTTGAGCATTTTCTGTAGCCAAATTCAATCTATTATTGGCGAGATCTAATCATCGCATTGAAAATGGGAACAGTGTGAACAGCTTGAAAATGCTTTAAAAAATCAACTGTGACTCTGTAAAAAGTCAACTGTGTAAAAAGTCAACTTTTCAGTATATCCAGTGGTGTAAGGCACCAGTCATTATTTATCGCCGGGGAGGGGGGGTAGGGGAAATTAGGGGGGACATTATTTGAGACTCTCTTGATGGGGGGGGGCTCATAAATTTTTCAGGTGCCATCGAGAGGGGGGGGGGGGTTAAAGCACACTGATCAACTGGAAGAAATAGTCATTTTTGGGCCTCAAAAATGGCACTTTCAGAGTCAAAATTTCTAAAAACACCTCAGCTTCTGGGACCCAACATGATGTGAATGTTGAAAGGTTTTGAAGCTATTAGTACCGTTTCTGCAAGTTTAATTTTTACAAAAAACTTTCTAGGAAAGCCTTGGCACCTGGTTTCTTGGCTTCTTCGGTCTTTTAGGTGCTGACTATGTTGCGGATGTGGGCATTCAAGCGCGTTCAGTGTTAAGTGTGTTCATCATACTTATTGTATGAACCTCGACAGAAGATGGGTGTAAGGAATATTTCATAGAAGATTTTTAAACCAACATGTCTTTTCGTTAAAAACGAGACACGTTTCCTTAAAACTAACGGTAACTATCGGTTTGGAGAGCTACTTACTTAGTTTGGCTACAGCACTAATCTTGGCTGCAGGAATGATCTGCAGATTGTCTTAATGGATATACGAAAAGTGCACATTTTTCGGAGGGGAAGTCGCACTTAAATACCGGTCCCTAAGTACATGTCTTTGCCATCCATTCGTGTTCTGTACTATGAGAAGATTTTGCACAGAGGCAGCTATGGTTGGCCGCAGTGTTCACGGTTCACTCCAGCAGTCATTTTGTGTGTCATTTTAGTGTGGATGCATTCTTGAGATTTTTATAGGTGATTACTCTAAGGTACAATTCTAAAGAAAGTCTGCACGTTAGCGTTATAGAATTTGGTTATGTAATTCCATCCTGGCTCGTGCCACTGTAATGAGCTGGTACTGTCAGTAACAGATTTTCACGTGACACTTCAATGTTAAAAGTTGCGTGAGAATTAACATTGTGTATGAAACCCCTGCCTCCAATAGAGAACACATTATAGGTTACCGTTATAGTGATATCATTTTCTTCATGACGAACTGATAGAGACTTTCACGAAATTGCTAATTGTCCATAAAGCAGGCAGTGGTAAAAGATGACTGTGTTGTTCTACAAAGCATAATTATAATATAAAGCTCAAGGTTGGGGCGACACAGCACGCTGCACGTTAACTGACGGGATCTAATTCAAAACGAAGAATAAAAAAAAATGCCTTGGGTTCAGAACGACCCTGCCTGGTTTGCTCCGGTGAAAATGGGTTTAAACGTAATTTTTTTTTGATTCTGTGCCTTGATTATTTTAATGTATTTAAGCAATTTATAAGAATTTGTGAGCTTGATAACTGCACTGACTAGTTGAGACGAAACGTCACATTTTACCTTGTGGCTTACTTGGTGCTTTACATGTTCATGTGCTCAGGGCCGTATTTAGACCTTGGGAGGCCCGGGGCACTTTAGGTTTGGTTGGCCCATCTAACGCAGAAAATAAAATACACTAATTCACCAAATTTATATAATTTACCTATAAATTTTCAGAAATTAATAGCTTACGTCTATAGAGGCATAGCAGAAGTAGAAAAAGATGCATGGTGAATCTCGCCCTAAACTTTAGCTACATGTTAGGTTTCTGATTGGTCCAAACGCAGTAGGAATTAGGCTCTATGATGATTGAAGGAACCTGATGATTGAAAGAACCTCAGGAGAGAAAAATTCAGGAAAATAATACGTTTTTAAAAAAAGATTCGCGTGGCTAATCAGTTTCTGGCAATGCTAGGAGCTTCTTTCACGATCAGTCAAAAAGATTACATCTTTCTTAGGTATTTACAATTGTTTATTGGTCGAAAATTATTTTCGAGGCAAAGTTACGTAACTTTCTAGGCTGGCGTGAGAGAGCCTCACTGAGGCTAGTGCTTCACTGCAACGCGCGAGCCGACTTATATGATGTCATATCCGTAATTTTAAAAGTGGAATTTTATAGAAAAAAAACTTCGTTCCACATCCCTACTATAACAACATGTTTTGTCAAAACCAAACTACGTTATATGCTTTATATATCTGTGACAGTGAGGTTTATTAATTGTATAAAGTGGGCCCCTTTGGTTGGGGGGCCCGGGGCAATTGCCCCCTTTGCCCCCTTATAAATCCGGCCCTGCATGTGCTTTTGCTTTTCGATGCGTTAAGCCGCACACGGTATGTCAAAGCAAACTCCTAATAATACGCTTTCATCTTGGAGGACACGGAGCGTGCAAGCAGTCATAAAAACACCCTTAGGCTTGCCACTCATCGCATCGAACAAAATTCCTTACTTGCTCACGACGTGTTGGTCAATTGCATACGAAACTCCGAAATAGTTACAGAGTTAGAACTTTAAGTGTGCAGGCTCTGCCGCACATGCGCATCGAATATCGAATTGTTTGATAATGTTTTGTCGTAAGACGAAACTTTTAATACCTTGCCTGACAAAGGAAAAACTCCTCTAGGTGTCTGACGACGTGTTTCCGGCAGTGTGTGGCCGCTCCATTGAAACAATGATTGAAACACGTGAAACTGATCGCATCAGACGCCTTAGGGTAAAACGTTTTGTAATAGACATGCGACAAAACATAAGGCGTCTTTGCATATACGTTCGATGCAGTGTGCGGCCGGCATTACCCCTGCGTATAGTTCTGGCTTCTGTAGATCTTATGTTTTATCACATGTTGGTTGGTTTAAACAGGAGTGTTCGTTGAAATTAACACGTATAAGGTCAAGTCTCATTTTCTGTTTTTCTTAATGATTTTTTGCCCTTATCTGCTCTGTCATTTAAATGTACTGTCCCATTTTGTTGTTTCTCAAGCTATAGTGTTCCCTTTTGTTAGCTAATCGCCACTGGTAGCAGTTCAAAATATTTAAATACGGAATTAGGCGATCAATCAAACGCAGTCATTCGTGGATCGATTGATCTGTGTCTGATCATCTCCGAAAATAGGCTTAATTCTTTTTCCTGTTTAAATATTTTACAATGCTACCAGTGGCGATTTAATACGAAACTGTGTCCGAGTGAAAGGGTCAATTCCCGCCAAACATGCTTTCTGTGCCCAGCAATTCACCCCCCACCCCCTTCCAGAGAGAAATTTCTGGCCAAATGAATCGTTGGTACGAACGCAAGTGTTATGAGTGCACAGCGAATTTTGTCTGATCGAGGGCACGTCACTGGAATGCACCATACATCAAGCGCAACTTACTGGAATGAACCGCACATCAGGCTGTAATATTTTATGACTATGCAATCCGAACTGGTTGGAGGTGGAGGGGGAAACTTCGTGCGGAAACGATAATACATCCTATAACCCCACCATGAAACATAACTGCCGGAATATTATGAAGAATGAAATTCCAGATATTCCAGACATTCCAGAAATTCCAGAATATGCGCTCGGTATTAACACTTAGTAAGGGTCGACCTAGGACCTCTGTGTTAAACTTGTCTCGAACATAGGTATGTCACGAAGTTTAGATTAGAATCTGGCGATAATAAACTTTGCGCTGTTTAATTATAGTTTGTTTACGCAACAACATGTTTAATGGTGAATTAGTTAGTGAAATAAGATTAAATACGTATTTTTGTTGATGCCGGTTACAGAGGTTGTAAATTGCGTAATTTAGAGAAACGTGCTTCCTACTTTGCTTTAACAGTTGATACAACAATTACCACAACATAAATTCTCAATTAGGAAAATAAATGGGTTTTACCTGTAATTTTAGAAAGGCATCAGTCTTGGGTAAGTTGGTATTCTAAAGACTTGTTGCTAAGGCAACAAAATGATCGATCTTTATAAATAAGCTACGCGATATCTCGGACGGCCTTGTTAAGAGGGTTTTGATATCTCCACTGAACTTAGAGATGTGTTTAGTACTTTATCAGTAGGCCTTAAGTATGTTAATAGTTTAGTGATTTCAGTCCTTTTAGAGGGCATCATTGATGTTGTTCTGCATGTGCACGTGAGTGCAAACCTTTTATATTGTTGAACCTGTAGTGGTAAATTTAGGAAAAAATAAACTTCACTTCGCCGACTGGGATTGACGCGGCAACAACTTCTCTTTTGACTTCCAGGATGCTCCGTTATCTATTGAGTGTATCATGTGAAGTATAATCCTGTGAGTTGTCTTGTTTCGTTACAGCCTTATGATTCTTCAAACGGGGTAAAGTATGGTTAGGTTCCCAACAAACCTGATTCCGCCCTAGTTTTAGGTAGATTTAAGGACCGTGGATGACGTAGCCTAGCCGTATTAGCTAGCAAGTTAATAGCTACACCTCGAGGGGCAACTTATGTAGAAGGCTGCCTAGTTTGTAAGCCCAACCCAAACCCAAACCTAACGTATCTTGGTCAGTCTAAATCTCTCTCCCCGGCTAGCTGTTTCAAAACTTTCAACTTTGGGAGCTTATAACTCCGGTAAAAGTAAACATCTTTAAACCAAATTTGGAATCTAGCCTTGACTAGTCAAGGCCTGTCTGCAGTCCAAAAATTGTGAAATTGGGCGAGCCAAACTCGAAATACAGAGAGGGGCCAAATAGACAACTTCTTGTTCTTGGTCTTCGTCTTAGTCTTGTTCTGGGGATGTTCCTTTCGTCTGTCCTCTCTACAGGTCAAACCATTTTCCTATGAATCTGGTTCTTAGCTCGTTTTACAGGTATTGCTCTGTAGATGTGTCCTTTCCACAAGGCATTTTCTAATTGGTCAAGTGGTTCCGGGTTTATGGAGCTCTAAACGACCAGAGCAATTGTTTTACATTGTTTTAAACATAGTTATTATGCAACAATTCCAATAGCAAACGCCAGCTGCAAGACTGAAGATTAAAGGATTTGTTTCTATTATTAACACTGGCGATAACCAGTGTTAGTAAGAGTCAGCCTAGGGTCTTTGTGTTAAACTCTCAATTTTGACCATCAACTGCACTGTTTTACAGTTTAGCTGCAATTCTTAAAGTAACACGAATTAATAAACAAAAACGGAACGTTAAATGTTTAGAGTAAAGGTCTAAAAGTCAAAACTTATAGAAGGAACACGGACAAGCTTTGACTGTAAGGGTCTAGGTGTAAAATTTTGTAAGAGGCTGGTAAGCATTAGACCTTTACTACCCGGTGGTCAGAAATAAATACATTTTGACGATAAACTGGAAATCCTCCTACAATGACCCATGTGATGATCCAGTGGTAGTATGGTATACGTTTGCTGCTTTGCTTTATGTTGAAAATTATTTCTCGATTTAGTAACATGGCAGGGTATTCGCAGCAGAGAGCATTACTGGTTATCCTCTACCGTAAATCTACGAAATATAATAAAAAATTCTAAAACATTAAAAGACAAAATGCCAAACTTCACATGAAAATTATGTTCTTAAAGTTCCATAACAATATTCTAAGAACAAAGAAAACCTGCTACAACCGTTCGCACACACGTTCTAAGCTAACCAACGGGTAATAAAGGGTCTGGCATCTGACAAAACTTTACACCTAGCCCCTTACTGTCAAAGCTTGTCCGTGTTCCTTCTAGGTTTTGAATTTTAGACCCTTACTCGAAACATTTACGTTCCGTTTTTGTTTTTTAATACAGTTAAGACCGGCTGCACACCGCATCGAACACCTTAGGCCGGCCACACACCACATGCGTCATTTGGTCGCACGACAATACATTTTGTCGAAACCTGTCTCATCGTGCTACAGACATCTCCACAACCATAGCAATGAGTTGAGTGCTACACATAGGATGAGACGTAGTCGTGAGACGTCTAAAGGTGCATCTACACAGGAGCTTTTAGCGCATGACGAGTGACGGATGACACGTGGCGCCTGCATTTCGGTGCTTTTTCATAGCGCGTCGTGCATTTGCACCGGCAGCAAAATAAGGTTCGCCCATTTTGGACCGCATCAGTAGCATGCGTTTCGGAGCAGTTCGCGGCAGAATGAGAGCTCCCCGTGTAGAAACACCGCAACATCAACAAACTCGAAGCGCGTGCTCTTTTTGAATTGTTGTAGCATGGCACGTGGAAATAGAAATCAGTCTATTGATCGGCAGCTTGCCGCTGCAATGCTGCAACCTGGTAGGCTCTTGTAAATCACGTGGTACTTCTATACAGAAGGCGCCTCGACGCTTACCGACAAGAAAGCTTTTGGCATAATTATTGATAGCAACGGGAATTGAATATTAAAAAAAATATCAAGGCCACTATGAAGCACAGAAGGCACTTGTGTGTACTTAGCGTGTTTTGAGACAAGAATCAGTAACATCAACACAGAACAATATTAACGGAACAATCGTTAAAAAAGCGAAGACTAAGTTTTAAAGGAGAATTTTTTTTTACAAAATGCAGTTGTTAATTTCCGTTATTTTTTTTATTTGTCCTATTTTGTTAATTTTCCAAAACCTTTTTAGTTAGTTCGTAGTTTGCTCAGTTTTATTTTCTAGTTTACCTGAACGTTTACCCTTCATTTCACAGGAGTAAATTTTATTTATTAATGTTTTAGTTCATTTTAGCTGTGGGGTGGAGGGGAGGGGTGAAAATGAAATTGACCCCTCCAATTTTTCAATGACACCTACCACCCCCTCCCCCCCAAAAAAACCTTCCTCGGCCAAGCCGAAATAGCATTGCGAGTGTAACGGCCACGCAGTGAAACTGGGTGTGAGGGGTGGTAAATGGGGTGGTCCCATTTTCAGTGTTCGATGACTGCGCCGCCAATTTTTCGATGGCTGCCTCCCACCCAAAAATAGCTGAGCTACGTTTATAGCTGTGAGGGGGAAGAGAGCAAGACAATCCACATAAAATGAAAATGGGACCACTGATTTTTCAGTTACATGGGGGGGGGAATCAACCCCCCACCAACTTTTAATGACTGCCCCCCCCCCACTTCTTCCCTGCAAAAAATTCTTGATCCTCCCTCTGCTCAATGTCCAAAAATAATCGAACCCTAACCCATCCTAAAAGAAAGAAGCTTTAAAAAAATACTTTTCCTCCAGACCAATGATCATTTTGTGTCATCCCCACCTTCATGGGTTCTAAAATTTGAATCCCCATAAAGATACCCTAAAACTCCATTACCACTCCTACCACCAATTTCCGGCTGCCCAGCAGCACCCCCCCTCCCCCCCCCCCGCCCCTTGGTCTATAAATAGCAAATTTTTTGATAGGCTTTTCGGATTTTTTTTAATAATAATATCGACAATAATCGACATGTACTTTAAAGTTCCAATTTTTATCAATAGTTAGGTCCATACAGTTAACGCGTTTGACAACTTAAAAACTCTTGAGGTTTTTATCACATTTTACATTTCCCACTTGCGTGAAACAATGTTTAGATTTTTTTAGGTTTTTTTAGTATTTTTTTTAAGATTTTAATTTAGATTTAGATTTAATTTTTAGATTATAAGATTTTATTTTCTTCGCTCATGTACAATTTATGTGGAATACACCAATTCTTATTCATATGAATCTTGAATTTTCCAGTAAAGAATGACGTCTGCAATTTGTTTTCTATTCTCATTTCAGAATACCAGAAAATTTATGCTACACCAGAATATTATCGAGGTTTTGCAGTTAAGTGTACAGAAGACTTAGAAAATTGAGTCAGACACGTCCAGAGAACAGGTGCCCATAATACTGTCTTTTCCCCACCACGTGTGTTTTCTTAAGGGCTTTTTTTGGGGGAGGGGGAGCGGGACGGACCCTCGTATCGGATTCGGCGAATTCCCTGATTTCTGTTGGCTACACAGTAGGGCCCTCAATATCCTGCAGCACCTGACCTCGACAGAAAAGGCGTAAATAATTTTTTTTCTGGGGTAGGAGCAAATTTTACGGCCGCTTTACGCTGCCTTGCTAGAAAACACACAACCGCTTCATTTTTATTGAATGACTATTTTCGTCATTTGCATACTGTATATTATGGCTACCAAATAAAATAAAACGTTTAAAGGTCAGTATCGAAAAAACATTACGCCTCGGCTTCTTTTTGGGGGGGATGGGGCGCTTGACCTGCCTGCTTCCCCTACCCCTCGTTATTTACATCATTGCTCGACAGGCAAAATAACCCAATGATGTTAGTTACTGTAGCAGTAAAATTGCAGCATCACACAACACTTCCAGGGCTTCAAACCATTACGCATTCAATTTACGATACTTCAAAAAGTTCAACAAATGTGTAGCTTTGTTAATATGCTCTTAAGTGTCTCATCAAAGTAACGTATGCTATGCAACATCATTATTATGTGCTTCACAATTGGTTGTTTACAAAAAAAATTACGTTTAAAAGAGACTTCTTTGAAATATGTTAGAATGCGGCATCAGAAAATTTGCATTTTAAGGTTTTCCCACTATTATGTACTTGAATACGTATTGCCTCACATACGTTAAACATGAAATTGGTACTACAATTTTAATTCTAAGGATTGATTGCCAGAACGAATCCATCTACACTGTAACAAGCTTCATTTATAAGCAGATGCACTATCACACACTAAGTATTTTATAGGATTCGTGTAACAAAGACATAAACGATATTTCTTCCGCCATTGCGTCATAATGCTACAGAAATTCTGCCAGAATACGTGAAATAAATAAGTACTTTAAAGAAGCAGGATTCGGCAGTGATGTACCATAAAATGCTTCAATTCCTCGGAATGCTCTAGGGAAGCTTTCCCCCAAACCCCGAGCTGGCTTTATTCGTCCCCCTCCACAATGTTTCTTGTCTGTGCCACTGGACAGAGTAACGGAGGCGCTTTCTCATTACCGAACACTTTTTAGGCTGACAAGTTTCGATTACTCATATTTTAAACAATTTTTAGCACTAATAACCAGTGACGCCAAAATTGAAAGATATATGAATGTGTAAAGGATTTTGAAGTGGGCGCCTCATTAACGTCCCCCCCCCCCACCCCGGCCATTGCCACACCACGAACCTTATAACTCCCTCATGTATTATCCCCTTCTAAAGTAAGTTACTGAAAACAGTTCAAGGAATTTCTGCTTCAAAGTTTTCATGTTGCATAGTTTTCTAAGCATGTTTTTCGCTACCCCTTTCTCGCCCGCCCCCCCCCCCCCCCCATTCTTCAGAGTAGAAGTACCGTAAAAAAAATGCACTCTTGTACTGTGTCATGTAAGTGAGACGAATAAGAATTTTCTATAAATTAACCTACAGCATAAAAAGAAAAAAACACGAAAAGTTACAGAATTTTTTTTTTTTATAAATCATACGATTTTTTTTAATGTCATTCATTGTTTTGCCGAAAAGGGGACCTAATGAGGCTTAGTATTTGAAGTAGCATACACCTTACAAAATCAGCTGGAGTAGAATTTGACCGTAGATGATAAACGGCTTCTCACTAAAAATGCTACTGCATACAATTCACACTTCAAGGGTTTCACACCATTATCCATTCAACTACATAGCTATACCGGACGGAAAGCCAATGGGCTCGAGATTGGTTTAATAAATACGGATGCAAACCTATTTATAGGTTTCCTTTTAGGCCGTGTCAGTATGGCTCAGCGGTAGGATCTTGGCCTTTGATTTCAAAGGTCCCAGGTTCGATTCCCCGCTGAGGCAGTCTGACATATAAGTCCAAAAGGCAACGTAAATAGGTTTGCATCCGTATTTATTAAACTACATAGCTACACACTTTTTCAAAGAAAATGTAGCTTTTATAATTTTCACTTAAGTATCTCATTAAAATAACGTTGACTATGCATTGTAATATTTCTTACTTCAAAAACGGATACGAATAAGAATATCTGGCATTTAAAAGTAGTCTATTTCTTTTAATAATGTATGAAATGCGGCACCACTAAGGTTGTATTTCGTGGTCCTCACAACGTTTTGTTTTCGTCTCATATTCACGTTAAATAAGAAAACACTACAAACTTGATTTAAGGAACGATCAGCAGAAAAAAAATCCGTTTACACTGCAACAAGCTTCATTCACCAGAAATTGCAGTACTGCATACTATGTATTTAATAGGCTTCTCGTCACAAAAACAGTAAGACACTTCTTGCCCCCAAACGCAACTAAACATGAGCTTCAGTTAAAAGGCTTTACTACGGTTTCCACATTTAAACAGTTTCTCACTATTATGTCATAGAATGTAGAAAATGCGGCAGAATATCTCACAAATCATAATAAGACGTGTCACACTTAAGATATAATTAGTGTCCTGTTTTTCAACTTAAAATGTGCAACAGATAAGCGTAGATATGCCTTACCACAAATTTTACTCTTCAGGGCTTTTCTCCAGTATGAACACGGACCACTAACAAAATGATAGCACCAAGTGAGCAAACATTTTCCGCCATATTATCATACTGTTTTCTTGTTGTTTATAAAGTTGAATTCCTCATCGGTCTCATTCTGGCAGTTGACTTGGAATATTTCAGTTTTTTATTTAAAGGACGAGTGGCACATAACATAACACATGTCATGGCGTACCTCATAACCAAACTGCTTCGTGATTGGTTAAAAATAATGTCGAAAAGAGTTTAGAATCTACATTCATTAATTTTGTTTGTCTGTGAATTTCAAAGAATACTTTAAATAAGAATTTATGAACAAAATTGAGAGCCCACAAACAAGCTGTAAATGATACAGAAGTTTTAAAAAGGACAAATTACGTGGTGCCATCTAGTTTTGCAGATTGAAAGTTTTGGTGGATTAGTTCCAAGGATGGTCGAGGCGAGTCTCTGTGCTCGGTCAAACGCTAGGACACCACCCTAATACAAGTCTGTTACTCATCGTTCCTACGGAACTTTTTATGTACTCATAACAGTATTCATTGTGTGGTGCTTTGTCTGGTGGCATCATATTTCAGTGGATATGGGAATCGGCATGGGACAAGGGCAAGATTTCAATCTCATTGTACGATAAAAGAGAAATTAGTCAGGCCCCGGGAGTTCAAACTCTTTGAACTGGCAATGACTGGAAAAATAGAAACTCAGTAAAACTATCGTTTTTTGCCTACCGAATAATAAATAATAACATATTGTCTTCTACATGTGCAATGACAGTTTATTTCTTCCTACATGAATTTGCTGACTGGGAGAATAAGTTGGGGGAAGGTTGCAGGACCCTCTTTTGCATGCCCCTACACTCAAACTTTTGAAATAGATTCCATTGCAACTGTAAGGTCGTAATTATGTATTTTAATTCTTATAATGTCTTATCTGATGTGCTTTGGAATATTATTTTTTAACCAAATTTGAAACAGTTACAATCAAAATTTCAGTTACAAGAAATAACACTGAAACTAACATGCCCCCAAAAAGTAGAAGCAAAGCGCCGGCAGTATGTTGCAAAGGTATCCCCATTTGATGATTCGGAGTACATCCTTCTTGCTTTGCGTTAGGAGTATATTTACTGCGTATCTTCTTCAGTATTCCTGAACTTCTAAGAGTCAGAATCCTGTTAAGATGAATAAAAAAATACCACATACAATTAGTGGGTATTGAGTAGTAATAATCAAGAGCAAGCGAGCACGTTTTCTTCATCAATAATTTTAACTAATCATGAGTTACCGACATTTATAAAGCGAAAACGACCGAGATCTTGTAAAACAGTTTCATAAGCTGGGCAGCGTAGAAAGGGAAGTAAAAAAATTCTGCAACTTAAAACTACACACGAGAATATAACACTATTGTTATTTATTATTATTTTTACCTTTTGATGAAGCAGTATTTTTTACTTGTTGGTGCGTTTTTTGTTTTTAAGAGGATTGTAGCTAAAAACTACAAGCATAAAAATTTGGCTTTATCTTCTCTTTGCAAAAGTAACACGGCAGTAGTTAATTTCTGGTTCCAATGGAAAGTCTAATCGAAGTGTATGGCAGACACTAGTTCTTACCAATGAATACGAAACGCAATTCTTCAACGATTTTTTTTTCAAACTCTCTACTGTTCAGTCGCCATAATTTGGAAATGTTGAAGATTTACTGGAAAAACATTACCTTGTGATTAAGAATTGATTTAGGAACTGAAATGGATTTCTATGTGAACGTAAAAACTGGAAATTTTTTATTGCCGGGGTGGGGGAAGAAGAATTATTTGGTTTCATGGATATTTTGGACCCTCGAGAGAGGGCGGTCATACTTTTTTTAAGTCCTATGAAGGGACGACCGTAATAAAACACTGACCAAACTGGAAGAAAAAGTCATTTTTGCTCTTCAAAAATGATATTTTCAATGGTCAAAATTTCTAAAAGCGCATCAGCATTTGGGGGCAACTCCCTCCACACCCCGATGATAAGAGTACTTATAAGGTTTTGAAGCTTTCCAAGCTACTACCAAGCTTATTTTTTTTTCAAGACGGGAAAGCCAAAGGCTCACAAGAAATAACTAAATACAGATGCAAACCTATTAACATTGCTTTTGGGACTTACGTGTCAGACGGCCGTGTCAGTATGGCTCAGCGGTAGGACCTCGGCCTTTGGTTTCAAAGGTCCTGGGTCCGATTCCCCGCTCAGGCAGTCTGCCATGTAAGTCCAAAAGGCAACGTAAATAGGTTTGCATCTGTATTTAGTTAGGTTTTTTCAGTAAACTTTCTAGAGAAACCTTGTGTCCTTGACCTCGTCTGGCTTTCACGTGCTGATTATGATAGGGATATGGACAATCAAGCAAACAGTGTATTCATCATATCTTGCTGTATGAAACTCGCACAATAAGGAACTCAGCTTTGAATGATGTAGTTTATAGAACATGTTTATCTCATCTTGTCCTCTCGTCAAAAATGGAGCAACTTTATTCTTACAAATAGTGGTCACTTTTCGATACAGATGGAAATCCTCTGTAGCCAATCCGAATAGGTATGCAAAAAGCCTACTTTGTTTAGGTGGGAACACATTATTTTGGACAATGAGTAGGGGCAAGATTTTTGTCAGGGTATGAGGTGGTATTCGAAAATGTGATGGTCACTTTTTCATTTCGGCATGCTTCTCTCTACATATATAAAGACCGGTCATAATATATCTGGACCCTCTTACTACCATGGTGTACGCACAACAAGCACACAAACACAACAGCACTTTAAATTTTCTGCATTGTAATTGATGCTTTTCTACAATTACCATAAATGTAATCGTGAATTGATAAATAATATAACTACATACTACTATAGTTTGTTCCACATTATGCTTGTAGTAAACTGACTGTGTAATGTGGACATTTCCTTGCACTACGAGTGCAAAACCGTGTGGATATAACACTTGTAGAGTCTACACAATTACTGTCAGAGTATATGCGTGGAGTATTTACGTGCTTTTTTTGCACTCGTAGTGGAAGGAAACGTGACGTCACACAGTCGGTTTCCTACAAACACAATGTGCAACAAACTATGTCACAGGGCACAATACAAAATCATTTTGATCTTGGTGAATAAGAAAAATCTGATCACACATGAATACTTTGAAAAGCACTGCCGTGGGGTCTATGCATTGTTGAATAAACAGTCGTGTAAATTTGGAAGTTTGTAGAGATCACTAAACCAATATTAATGCACACAAAAAAGGAATGGAATACATAGTATGCTAATAGAATTTAGAAGCGATCATACACCGTAGGTACAGGAATGTTCTTTACGATGTAATGACTTAATCGATTTTGTGCTCAAATTAGATGGTCCGTGCTACCACTTAGTCCCGTTGTCTCAAAAACCACTAACTCACATGGACTTAGAAATTGAGGCATTTTAAAACTAGCATCTATCCATCCTACATCGAATTTTTACATCACTTTAAGCCCTGCTGTGATTGGCAAGAATTAGCATGCAGAAATGTAGTGAATTTAGGGCAGCAACTTGTTAAAGTTGAAATATCAGCTATTTGAATGCAGTCATGGAATAATATGTGGGTAACTAGAAAAGTGCGGATACTTATATCGATACAGCAAGATGGTCTCGCTGCACCGTGGTTTAAAATATTGTTATCTTACTCAGACTCGTACTTGTGGTAAATATGTCAGATGACACCGTCATTCCCATAGCTTATACTCTAGCCTTTAGGTATCTATAGGAACCCCAAGTCCAAGACCAGTTGATTTATTTTGCCTTGAGTGACTGGGAGCAGTGGTCGTTAAAGAAATGGCAATGGCCTCCAAGCCTAATCTAATCCAGTCACGCTAACTTACTTAAATGAGAGTTATGAGAGGAGATGGGAGATGGGTATGAGAGTGGGAGGAGAGATCGTTGTGCGATTTCTTAAGTTGTGACCAAGCAACGATTTTTTGGGGGGAATTCCCTTGGTATGATGTCGGCTCTTCCCTGGTAGTTATTTTTGACAGAAAATATTAACAAACTTAAGTGGATTTCTATGAAAAACAGAATAACGTATCACTGAGCTGGTCTATAAGACCCTGAAATTCAAAGAAGCTTCCTATTTCCTTGAACTTTTTTCTCTTCTGTTACAGATCGCAACTCTGTCACGGGCTGAGCTAGAATTGCGCTTTCACCTTTCACGTTGTCGAACTAATAAATACCAATCGTCTTTTTTTCACAGAGTATTAAGTTACGGAACGAACCAAGAAAGCCCCTTCTGTTCCAGCATTTAAAAAACTGCATTTACCGTAACTTCATAAATTATGTCCCACGTCCCTGTTCCTAATTCCCTCAATCTCCTTTTCTTGTCCGCTGTTGTGCCTCGTCTATAATGAGTTTTTATTTTAAGTTGGTGGCCGTGGAATTCAATCCTATGTTTATTTGGATGGCAGCAAGCTTGTACCATGCTTGACAAATATTTGGTATTAAAAGCGATCCGGGTATCTTTAGCAGAAGCAGCAGTCGTAACTTCTGTACTATAAATCTGCCCAGCCCTGCTGTACTGGGATTTCCTCATTTAAACGCATTAACTGCAATACGTTGATCAAATATCGACGTACAGTTTACTGCAGCTAATGCTTTTAGCAACTATATGGTTCCGACCACGCTTTTATTCTGTTGGGATCGAAACAACGTATGAAACTTTTACTAAAACTCCCTTCAGGGACGAAGCAAAGATACAATTGGTCAACCTTTAAACGTGGTTCATTTTCGGCAATTCTGTTATTTTAAGGGCATGAGTTTCTAATAAGAATGACTTTATTTAGGAGTAATATTGAGGATTTTACTTACTTTAACGAGAACGTGTCAACTAAAGAAGAGTTTTTAGGGAAGAAAAAGCTCAGACTTATTGGAAGATAACGTTGTTTTAAAATTATCATTCGGCAATTAGATTGAGACACTTGATGGACTGCGTTTGCTTCCACAGCAAGAAATGCGTAATCTTCTTTCATCACTTTCGTGTAACCTTCGTTACTACTTGACACTACGCTGCCAGATTTGCTTTGTATTTTTCTCCAAATTCTTTGCAGGGGACCAGATTTAGCTCTCTGTAGTAAAAAAAAAAAGCATGGAAGATATAGCGACACTCAACTAAAAATTAATAAAAACCTACATTTGCATACAGTTTGTAGGCCTAGAGTTTCAAATGAAGACTAAATCACAAGGTAAAAAGTAAAGGAGGCAAACAGTCTGTATTAAAGATTGGCCTTGTGATACACAAACCTGAGAATGAAAGAAGAGTTACTTTTTCTGATGGTGACTCAGACTCGAACCCAGAACTTCTTTCTGATTAGGTCAGCGGAATTAACCGCAGCGCTACTGTGGTGTACTCAGGGTACAGGCTTCAGGCGAGCTTATTAACTGTTTAATCTCTCTCAGTGATCACAAATAACTGTTCACCACAGAGAAAGATTGAACAGCTACTAAGCCTGGCTAGAGCCTGTATAGTTTGTTCCACATTATATTTTCAGAAAACTGACTGGATGATAACTCGTTTCCTTGCACTAAAAGTGCAAAAACATGTGGATATCACATTTGTACACTCAACAAAGTTACCGTTAGATTTTACGAATGGGATGTTTACGGATTTTTTGCACTCGTAGTGGGAAAAAACGTGGTGTCATACAGTCAGTTTTCTGAAAGCATAATGTGGAACAAAGTATAGCCAGGATCCGCCCAGGCAGTACAGTGTTAAGAATTCCCTGCATAGGCAGCGGGATGTCCTGGGTTCGACTCCTACTTGGAGTAGTTGTCTTTTTTTTCTTTCTCAGGTTTGTGTGTCTTGTATTTTCGCACGAACAAAATCTTTAATGCAGACTGTTTGCTTCGATGAGTTTCAATTAGAACATTGTAAAAAAAATGTAAAACTGAAAACTAAGGGGACAAACTTTGCAAAATATGTTGTACTATTCGTTTAGATGTAATTAGATCACGTTAAATGCAATCTTACTGTAAACTCGTTACTATAAAAAAAAAAGAAAAACACGAAAAACGAAAAAATATATAAAAAAAAACAACGCAGCACAATTCAACTAAGCTAAAATATTCGCTAGGTTAAAAAACATATGCTAAGAAGCTAAGTTCAAAAGAAGAAAAAGCATTGAAGGAAATGAAGTTTCAGTTGTTTGATTCTCACAATTTTTTATGTATTTTGTTTCAACAGCACGTTTTGATCAATCAGCTTCTATCGTCATGGAGTGATCCAAAAGCCTACGGATTCTTCCTACCCATTAAAATAGATTAAAAATTAATGTTCCTTCGTATTAATTAGACAACCCATCGCGTGTTCTTGTAGCCTACAGAAGGAATAAAGGCTAGAAAAAAGTGAAGGGCATGTTAACACCCGTGTATATTTCCATCAATTTCTATGTTGGAATACAGGGCCTTTGAAATCAAACTAAGTGCTTGAGACTAGCTAAACAGCATAGCCATGAATAACTAAGATCATAATATTTGTTTGTTTGTATGTGTGTTGCCACATTACCGCGATTCCCACTCTTAATTCTTATTTCGTTTGTTTGTTTGTATCTCTGTCAAACGGAATTGCCTGTGTAAATAGTGACGGAATTGCCTGTGTAAGTAATTATTCGAACTGTGTTTTCAACAAAGACGCAGAGTACTGATGACGTCAAAATATTTTCAAGCAAACGGGATCTAGGCCTCTTTTCTTAACCCTTGATCTAACTAAATCTAATGAAAGCTTGGGTGACTGTTAATGGGAAATCCCAGCAGTTTAATCGTTTAAAGCATTTTAATTCCCACTCTTAATTCTTATTTTTATTGTTCGTGTGTCCGTAGTGGGAAATCTCGATAATCTTTTTTCTTTGTTTGTTTGAATCGCTGTCAAACGGAATTGCCTGTATGATGGTATTGTCTGTATAAGTAATGATTCGAACTGTGTTTACAACAAAGAGACACAGTATGATGACGTCACAATATTTTCATGCAAACGGGATCTAGGCCTTTTTGTCTCTTAATCCTGATCTAACTAAATCTAATGAAAGCTTGGGCGACTGGTAATGGGAAATAACAGCATTTTATTGCAAACTAGCAGAGTCGCTCGCTTCGATCGATCATTCCGCGTCGTCTCGCTGCGCTCGAGGAGATTTTTGCTGCAACACTTATGATACAGACAGACCTTCCTCATAAAAAACGATCAAGCAAATTATAAGAGTGTAGTATACGATATCGGCTATCTCGAGAGAAGTTCAATATTATTTTTTTACGTCCAAGAAATCAAGCAAAAAAGATCAGGCAATTTATCAGGAAAGTGCTGTTTCTAATGACAAATGCTGATTTTTGTTCACTTCGCTCACTCAATCAGCACAAACATTTCCTCAGAAACATGACTGAATCACTGTAACCACCAAGAACCACACAACACTTGTAAATTGTGCTAGTATACACTTTATATGGGTTTTCTTGTTTTGCTTATTTTAAGAATATTGTTCTTTACGTCCTGCTCAGTACAGATTTTTCCATGGGCGTCTTATCACTTTACTTTCTGATGATCCCTCACTTGGAGAAACATTTGCAGAACGTCAGATGTAATCTCTTACGAAGGTGAGAGATGAAAGTTTGCGAGAGCAAAGCGAGATACACATTGAAAAGTTTTAGTTTACGTGTAAATCGCTCGCTTGCTTGCTCAATCCACTGCCGTGCTCCAGAATCCAAGAAAACGACGCCCTTTCAAAACCAGGTCTATGGGTGTGTTTTTTCCATGCATCAAGTCAGTTGATATACATTCAGGTCGACCCATCCTTCCATCCATCCTTCCTTCCTTCCACCCTTCCATCCATCTATCCTTTTTTCCATCCTTCCATCCTTCCTTCCTACCTTCCACCCATCCCTCCTTCCATCCATCCATCCATACTTCCTTCTATACGTCCATCAATCCAACCTTCCTTCCTTCCATCCTTCCTTTGATCTATCCATCCTTCCTTCTATCATTCCATCCGTCTTTCCTTCCTTACTTCCATTCCATCCT
>JAHWFP010193795.1:153549-177199 GCA_023313725.1 Lithobius niger
TTCCATCCTTCCTTCCTTCCTTTTTTCATCCTTCCATCCATCCTTAATTCGTTATTCGTTCCTTCCTTCCAGCCTTCCATTCATCATTTGTTCATTCCTTCCTTTCTTCCATCCTTCCTTCCATCCATCCATTCATCCTTCCATTCTCACATTATTTCTTCCTCTTTCCCATCCTTCCATCCATTCTTAATTCGTTGCTTCCTTTCATCCATCTTTCCTTCCTTTTTTATCCTTCCTTTAATCTTTACATTCAATATTTCGTCCTTCCTTCCTTCCTTCCTTCTATTCTTCAGAAACACGAATGTTTGACACCGTTTTAAAACCAAATCTATTGTTTTGATTTTTCCCTTCATCAAGTCAGTTAGTATGAAACCAATTTTTAAGATGTATATGTGGTGTGTTGGAAAATACGGCGTCCGTGCATTCTTTTCCAGATCATCTCTCTTTGCTCGAGGAGGTTTTCATGAACAAACTATGTTCATGACGTCATAGTTTGTTCATGAAAACCTCCTCGAGCAAAGAAAGATGAACAAACATGAAGAGGGTTTAAAAAAACGTTACTTTTTGGGGGTTTTTCGCATATTTGAGGGTATAATATCAAGTTCCAGCGATGAAAATAGGCCTATACTGTGCGCAATTTAATTATCTTACGTTTGGTCCTACTCCCATCATTGTAGGGGCTTTGGTTCCGGAAACACAAACACACACGCACACCATACGTCCTTAATGATGTAGATGTGAAGTAACAACAATGCCCAACAAACGAAAGAGTTATCTTGATTCCCACTACTACTTCAATAGAATTAGGAGTGGGAATCTGGGTAATCTGGCGACAGTCAATGAAAGCGTGGGCGACTGTTAACGGGAAATTCAGTATTTTCATGCAAACGGTAAATCACAACAATGCTATAAAAAAGCGGCCATATACGGGGGGCTGTTCTAGTGCTATATAAAATCGACAATACAGTATACTGGGGTTGCCCTAGTCTATATAACTAAGTTCATGATAATTGCTTGTTTGTTTGTTTATTTGTGTGTGTGTCGCCAGAATAGCGAGATTCCCACTGCTAACTATTGAAGTCGTATATTGCTAACTATTGAATTGTCCGTATAAGTAATGATTCTAACTAGCTTTTCAACAAAGAGGCACAGTACTGATGACGTCATGTTTTTTCCAGTCACAATATTTTCATGCACACGGGATCTAAGCCTCTATGCCTCTTACCCCTGGACCTAACTTAATCTAATAAAAGCTTGCGCGACTGCAAACGAGAAATCACATGTATGTGAGTGTGTGTGAGTGTCAGGAGTGGGAATCTAGATAATCCGTATTCTATTGACATCCGTAGTGGGAATATCGGTAATCTTTATCCTGTTGAAATCCGTAGTGGGGGTCTAGGCCTCTATGTCTCTTAAGCCTGGATTTAACTGAATCTAATGAAAGATTGGGCGACTGCTCTCGGGAAATCACAGTATTTTCATACAAACGGGAAATCACAACAATGCTCTACAAAACCGGCCATATACAGCGGGCAGTCCTAGTTATTAACTAAACAAAAAAACGGCTTTGTCGTTTAAGAAAAAAAAAATCATTAGTGCTCCTATCCCAAGAAATTCAGAGCTCTGAACAAGGTGAACAAATAAAAAAAAAACAGGTTAGAGTTCACGTGAGCTTAACGAACTATAATTTCAACTCCAAGTCCAGGGACAAAGATTGGGTCTAGGTTTTACTTCTTTTTCGTTTGAATCTATATACGTATGTTCGTATTTTATGGGAGAATTCTTAGTACGTAGAAATAAAGCGTTTTATTTGTTTGGTTAGTAATACACGTGTATGATTATGTATGGACGTTGGTATGTCACAATCAATGTTCCCTGTAATTAGAGTAAAAACTATAGTTCGTTTTGTTGGTGTGAACTCTAATCTGTTTTTCTATTTGTGCACCTTCATTACGAATTTCTTGGGATACGAACTGTAATGTTTTTTGTTTGTTTGTTTTGTTTTGTGAATTTGTTGGCTGTTTTCTATAATCCACCCAAAACCAAAACTGGTATAAGAGCAGCCGCCAAATTTCCAAAAAGGGTTGGCCTTTCAAAGTAGTGATATCATTAAACCAGGGAAAGGCCGTCAAGGTTAATCCTATTAGCCAAGTTAATCGCACCTACTAATAGTTCGAAAGTTAAATGAAAACTAGAAGATTGCTACTAACGGTAGCAATCTTCAAGTTTTCATTTAACGTCCAAAGTATTATTCCATGCGATTAACTTGGCTAATAGGATTAACCTTGGCGGCCTTTCCCTGACTGAATGATATCACTACTTTGAAAGGCCAACCATTTTTGGAAACTTGGATAATCTGTACTTTATCATACGTCGATATAGCCTTCTACGGCCACGTGATTTAGTAAGAACGATTCCTAGTGTCATGCTCTCCAAATTTTATACTTGTGAGACGGATTCTGGGATATTGGCACCAACCATTCCTATGCATCGGCTCCTTCCTAAGCAAGCTAATCACAATCTACGTTATGTGCATCATAAATTGTTAATCCCCCTATGATTTATTTAACACTACCTAGTTGCTCATCAGCTTAGTGCACTAGCTTTTTTACAGTATCGCTGCTCACTTGTAGCTAAGATGGATGCCATCTCTAAGTAGAACATTTTAGGGAAAACGACTCCTACTGCAATGAAGCTTCCATTGGTGAAGGTGTTACTAAACGTAATGCCCTAAGGTCACAGAAAGTAAAGAAGCAATAATTTAAATATACTGGCTAGACAAACTAACAAACGGTAAGTTCAATTTAAATTATATATGCTCCAGAGAATTCCTTCTTAACAGCAGTTTTTCAAGACAAGTTTTATAGACCTAATAATTATAGAGCAATTAAGCTAAAACTGCCAGTGAAATACCGGACATTAAGACAAGCATTTTATAATAATATTAATAATAATAACAACATTTTCCACTAGTAAAGTGGAGGGATAACAAAAGGGACGGGAGTCCACTTATATTGCTCTCAATTTGTTTGAGCAAGAATCAACCATTGGCCACCAGTAGTGGACGTTTAAGGAATTTTTTCAAATCATTAGTATGCAACAGTCACTAAATCTAGCAACAGTGGATGCAGACACTGTTTCATCGCTGAGGGAATTCCAAGGCCTTACCACCCTTACCGAAAAGAAGTTCCGGTGACAGTCTAAATGTGCTACAGGAGTTGAAAGTTTCCATTTGTGGCCCCTCGTATTAATTCCTCATTGTGCCAAATCAAAAAAAGGGAGGTCAATGGCAATAAGACCGTGAAGGATCTCGTACGTTAGAATTAAATCGAATTTGATTCTTCTTAACTCGAGCAGTTCAAGGCCCACCCTTTCCAATTGCTCTTCATAAGGGACCTCCTGAAGGCCCGGTAGTCCCATGGTGAACCTCCGCTGAACCTTTTCAACCTTTTCAACCATTGCATTGAACCTTTTCAAGACGATCAATGTCCTGGACCAGGTATAGGGACCAGACTGGCGTAGCATATTCCAGCACGGGACGAACAAATACCTTAAAAGCCCATACCTTGGTAACAGAATTTCCAGAGATAAACATCGATTTATAATAGCTGAACGACGATTAGCAGAGTTGCAGACCTTTTTACAGTGAGTAGATGATTTTAAGTTACTAGTGAACCAGATTCCAAGGTCCCTTATCTCATTGACTGTTGGAAGAAGCACGTTTTCAAGATTATACCTATTAACTCTGGTAAAATTTCCCACCTGGAAAGTGACACACTTTTGAACAGCTAACGGTAGTTGCCAAAGTGTAGACCATTCAACCACTTTTTGAATCTGTGACTGTACATCCTGTGATCTAGACAAGGTTAAATTTTCCGTACTAATTTTGAGATCATCCGCAAATTTGAAGCCGAAGATATCTGTAGTTGAAAGATTTAAATCATTAATACAGATTAAGAAAAGCAGTGGTCCCAAAACTGAAACCTGAGGAACACTACATGGTACTGGAACCCATGACGAAACCGTGTATTCAATGATGACCCGCTGATTACGGTTAGATAAAAAGGCCGACAGCCATTTCTATAATTTCCCAGTGATGCCGCAGCTACTTATCTTCAATAGTAATTTCTGATGGACTACGGATTCAAAAGCTTTTTTGAAATCAAAGTAGATATTACTTTGAATACCGACATCGAGGGCACTGGTCCATCTATCGAGGACCATTAATAATTGATGAGTAGTAGATCCCTGGGGTAGGAAACCGTACTGGTCTTGAGTAATTATGCAATTATCCCCAAGAAATTGAAGAAGGGTGTCATGAACAACAGAATCCATTACCTTACATGTAACACATGTAAGAGCAATTGGTCTATAATTTTGGGGATCGGAGGGGGAACTCTTTTTAAAAACAGGTACCACATTTGCAGTAGACCAGCATTGGGCAATACTCCAAGGGCAAAAGAACGCGAGAACAGAGCAGATAACGGGTAGCAAATAACACTGGCTATTTCGTTTAATAAAAATGCCGAGATTCCATCTGGTCCGCAGGACTTACTTGGTTTGAGCCTAGAAAGAGCTCGAAGAACAACGTGGGGTGGAAAGTTAACCTGAGGACACGTGGCGGTCATACTGGACACTCCTCGATCAAGGGTGGGAAGATTTCCATCATCAACAATCATATTTGAGGCGAAAGTATTACGTAGTAAATTTGCTTTTAATGTCTTATCAGTTATGAACAAGTCTCCATCCTTAAGGGGAGGCAGAGCCCGTGAGGTTGAGGTTAATTTCCTGTAGAGTTTATATAGGGAAGCCTGATTCCCCTCTCGTATTGCTGATACTTCCCTGGATTTGTACCATGACTCAACAGCCTCAGAATACTTTTTCCGAGCATTGAGATACCGTAACATGCAATAGACACAGATATAAACTGTCGGCAGATAAGTTTTAAAGTTTACATTATATCTTAAGCTTTATTTCATACACTAAATTCCATTCATGCTAGCAATCAGCTTATAGGTATAATGCAGGCTTTAAAATTAATGTTCACGGGCAGAATGATGAGATGGCTGTTGTAATACTTTTGAAATTTAAAAGCCATAAGTTTAAGAAACTCGACGCGAAGTATCAAAGCACAACAACATTTAGTGAAAGAACTGCATCCTGGTGCCTAATGTAAGAACCTCGACAGTAGACCAACTAACGTTCAAACACCAGTACCACTTTTAGCAGAATCGTACTAGTGATCTTACTGTCAAGTTAGTGAATAACAATCTCTGTTACTCTGCCAATTCACACAAATTTAAAAAAAAATACACTGAAGTTCACATGCGTTCTTCGATCAGCAAATCCATTGCTGGATAGATATAACTGCAGATAAAGTTAGTTTTAGCACGGTAATAGATTTTTATTTTGTTTTGTTTTTGTATTATCTTAGCATATAATATCTTTTTCAAAGCACATACAAGTTCGCATTAAACTTATTGTGAATAAAAGTGTTATTAAAATAAAAAATCATAAATGTAAGGAGGCTTAATGCTGTAATGAATGAGTCTAGTACTGGGGTCGAATTTTTTTTCAATATATTGCCACAAAAGGACAGCAAAGTCCGTCAGTTCGTCAAATGCTAGTCTGGCACAGAATCCTTACTTTCTTGACTGAGGTTGGCGCTAATGACCAAGCTGTCGACGCGCCATTAAGCCTCTTTTTCCCCCCCTTACTTTCTGTAAACTCATTGTTGTTCTAATACCCCAGGTTTCTACACACAAAAATTTACCAATTATTATAATTACTAATACCTTTAAAAATTCGAAGGCTGACATGCTTTTATCTACAGCTATTCCGTATTTCCCATCAATTATTAATTCATCCAGGTTGTTGTAGACTTGAGGGCCTTTCTTCACCGTCAAAGTCGCAGTTAGTAAGCTGTTGTAAGTTTTAAATACAAATAATGTGAACAACATGAATGCTATTATTGTTGCTCTTGCTGAACGTCGTTCCGGTAGTTCTGGTATATCTGGAAAGAATTTCAATGCCAAAGAGTGTATGAATTAGATAAGATCTTGGTAAAAAAAAAAAAGCATAATAATTATAGTTAGTTTCTGACATGTAAACAACTAATCAGAGAAACGTTCCTCATTCCAAAAAATGAAAATGAGTTGTTATTAGTAAAATAGAATTATTAATCGCTTCTACTTGTTTCCACGTGTTAGCATCAATCCGAAAGCAAAACCAATGCCATTTAGGACTAAACATTTTGGGTCATCCTATGCGCACCGCTGACGTCACTTTTAATTGGTCATGTGACCTGTGACGTCACTTCTGACCCACTACCGTAATCCTATCTACTACTCTGATGTTATCTACAAATAATAATAGGTTTACATTTTACTTCAAACTAGGGGCGCCGGGAGGACGACATGTTCATCGACATTAAAAGTGCTCTGTTAAAGACTCCTATTCTTGCACACCCAGGTCCGACCAAGCCCTGTACGTTTATTTAAGATGCCACTCGGAACTCTACTGACCCAAGAGTCTCCTAATAGTGATTCCCTCCTAACTATTGACATGATGTCACAAAAACTCTCTAACACCGAATCTCGCTATTCAACGAGTGAGAGAGCTTTTATCGGCTCTTCACATTCTGAATAAGTGATGTCACCTGGTGGAAAGCTAGAGCATTACAATTGTGGCGAAATACTATTCTCTTTTAATGATGAACCCAAAATAAACAGAAGGCACATCGGATGCTGCTTAGTTCTTTTCCCTCATTGAAGAATTTTAAACGGGCCTGCCGATGCCACTTTCTCACTTGTACAACAATCAGCTGAACACCGATAAAGAGACGATGCATCCAACTTTAGTAAAAGTTGACATTCTTAAACTGGAATCTATTATCTCTTCAGCAACAATTACTTTAATTGCAATAGCAATATTGCACAGTAAAAAATTCCAAGGTTTATGGAAGAAACTGCTAAGGATCCGTTTCTGTCAACTTTCGCTCTCGCTTTGCAAGTGCAACCTTGGAAGGTCTCTTCACCAGCGAGTCAGCAGTTTGTTAACACATTTCTAGAACTTGTATTTTCGATTCAGGTTTGATTTACCACGCGCTGGCCATTGATCCGGTCGAAACTTCCAACAGTAAGATATTTGTGCTTGTTTTATTTATTTTTGCAATTTCAGGTTTTCGAGTTGCATCATATAGGGCACTCCTGGGAGTTCACTTTAGGGTAATATTAAACTAATTGCTGATGAAGCTAAAGTATTGAGATTAACGTATTTACCCTTCTTGGATTATTTTGACATACTGAGTCCTGACGTGGTTTTGTTTAAAATGTACAAAGACACAGTGATAGTAGACCAACACGTCCTTATTGGTTTCTGTGCATTGGAACAATTAAAACATGTAATGTTTCATTTTCACCTGGACTTTATGAAGGAACGTTACGGAGATAGGTGTCGCCTTCTATTGTTCGATATAGAAAGACTAATGTATGAGATCCAAACACCAAACATTTCCTGGGAATGGCAACCTCATTGTCTCATTGCAGTTACCCTAAAGACCATTTTTTGTATAGTGAATGTAACAAGAAAGTATTAGGTACTTTTACGGACGGGACGGGTGGGAAGCCTATTTCAGAAATTGTTGGTCTGAGGTAAAAAATGTATTCATTCGAGTGTTTTGGATCTGTGAAAAAGTGGGTAATGGCATTCAGAGGAATGTCTTGCAACATGTTGTGAGGAATGAAGACTATTTAAATTGTTTACATAAACCTGACACATTTTCCTACGAACAAATATTCATTAGAAATTTTAAGCACGAATTATTACTGTCTTGCAAAAAAAGTTGGTCTCGTCTGTTGCGACACCAAACGCCATGTTATGACAGATGGGGTTGTGACCCTTACATTTCAGCTTAAGGTCATATCTTCAATAGTTTAGCTGAAACATCTGTCTTTAAAAAAGTTGGCCGACCCTATACATACTGTCAGTTGAATAAACACGATAAAAGAAAGTTGGCAGTGTCATTTGTCTCAAATTACTCACACGTTATTGAATAAGTGGTTCTCATTAAGCGTGAATACATTCTTGACAAGACTGTTAGCTATGACTCGTAATACATTTATTCGTTTAAACAGTCTAGCAGACATAGCGTTCTATCTCTCTCCTTCTATCGACGGTAGACAAGAAAGAAGGAAAAAACGAAGGAGTGAAGGAAAGACGTCGTGGCATAGTGTTGCTAAGCCACCTATTCTTATATAACTGTACGAAAATAAGTTTTCATGGGTAATATGATTTAATTAACAGATCTGACAGCTTTCCACTCTTTTCACATACCTTTTGGCATGCTTTATGCTTTGATGTAGTGTTTAATGTGCATAGACACATTTGGTTCCGTTTGGGGTAGTCCGAAACCGACGCTCAACCATTTTGAGGCTCAACCATCTTGGGTGCTGCCATCTTAGATCGTGACAAACAATACTGTTATAAGAAGTCCCTTTTAAATATTTAGAGAGAGAATGAAAGACAAGAAAATTAAGATAAATACAGCATCTCTAAGTCGACTGAAAATCGTAGAACGTCTGGTAGAAAACGGTCATGTTACCACAGTCCTCAAATAGGAGTTGCTCATAATCGAGACAGCTAGTGTATGACTGTATTATTTGTAACCAAAAATCACATAATCGTGTTTACGAGAAGTATGGAATAAGTGAATGTCCAAGAGCTGAGTTGTTTTTAAAAGCCACTTGTATTTACAAGATGATGGTTCCTTTCGTACTTGACATCTGTAGGAAGTGTCGAGCGTTTTTTGTGCCTATCTACGTTTCACGGCAATTGCATTAAACCCGCGAGTCTAATGCATATGGCAATTCACACAGTCCAGAGCTAGGCAGTCAGCAATTGGTTTCCAGTTTTCTCTGGACAAAACTATGTGTGTTCACTTTTGCCGTCAACAAACACTGCACCCAGACCCTTGAATGTACTTGGGACAAACTCAGATACCTGTGGTCTCGTAGGCATGTTCTGGGTCAAGTGTTCAATACTATGTTGTCTTGGCTTCCATACCTGCACCAAATTAAAGAAAAGAACTTCCGGACCCTAAACATCCTGCGGAGTTTGTCGGGCACTTCATGGGCTGCGGATCGCACTGTCATGCTGCGCCTCTATTGAGCCCTTGTATGCAGCAAGATTGATCATGTTTGCATGGTTTATAGTACAGCAAGTGATTGCAACCTCCAGATGTTAGACCCTGAACGCCATAGTTGTCTGCATTTGGCGACTGGGATGCTTCGGACATCTCTAGTGGTCAGTGTCAATGTATAAGTTTCGGAACTTCCTTTGGCAGTGTGCCAGCAGCAGCTTGCCATTCAATTCAGAGCAGTGTGCGACTGGGTGCTGTGCAATCCAGTATTGCTAAGCCCATCCTTTTTAGACGATACTTGCAGGTTGGCAGACGCGGGGTGGGTAATGGTGATTTCCGTGATAGGCTCCAGTGGGCAGTCCGGTCTCAAGATTGCCATCGTGAGTCTTGGAGATGTGCTTGTAGCCCAAGTGATATTTTAATTTTTCGGCTTATGTGAAGGCAAACCAAGCAGTGCTACATAAAAATACAAACAACGTTTCGAAAATTATCAATTTTCGTCTTCAGGTTAGCAATAAAATTAAAGCATGGCAAAAGCCACTAAGTCATCCTTCATTAAAAACATAAAACAGTCATTTAAAACGGATAAAAACCACCAATTTCTCCCATCAAAAGAGGCAGAAATGGCAGCCGAAAAGCAACGACCCACCTGCTTCGTTGGGATGTCACGTTGCAAGGCAAGGTGTATGCAAATCGGGGTCACGTGTTTCAAAGGTGCAATGCATTCGTTATGTGGGTTTTACAATATGCCTGGCAAAAGAGTCGAGTTTAAGTGTTTTAATTACAGGAAAATATTCTTTAGAAATTTATTATCTGGCACTAAGTGGTTATGTACAGGTTGTGTATGTGTATGGATGACAATCGTTTCAAGATTAATTCGTACCCCAGTGTATTTTTCTTGAAACAAGATTTGGACCTTGTCCAAGTCGGGGGTGTGGCCTGTTGCGTATTTGTCTGGCGACTTGCCTGTTGAAAGGCAGTGTTGCACTAAAGAATTTGATTCGACTTTTAATTTGAAGTTGGATCTATGGGATGCCATACGTTCCTTAAATTTTTGAAAGGATTGTCCTACATATGTAGCAGTACAAGTTGGCTCCGTACAGGGAGTTCGATAAACAGTATTGCGTGTGGAAAACATGTCGTCTGATTTGTTATTGTTATTATTCTCATGGTGCATGGTCAGCTGCTTAATATTTTGGTGGCTGTTTGAAACAAGTCGGATGTTATTGATGTTAAGTTTCTTCTTAAGGACTTCAGAAATACCTTTGAAGTAAGGCAGAGCAATGAAACTCGTAGGGGGAAGGGGGAGCGTTTTGGTGGTCAAAGCTTTTGAAATTAATTTGTTAACGTACCCAAGTGGGAACCCATTCTCAACATACTTTTGCAAGATGTATTGAAATTCATGCTGCAATAAGTCAGCATTACTGGTGTGTGAGACAACACGTTTAACTTCATTTATTACTACATTTATTAGCTTACTACATTACTTTTATAGTGGGCATCAACATAGGAGTTGTAATGTAGGGTGCGAGTCGACTGCATACTTTTTCTGAAGTGCGTGAATTCGATTAGGCTATTATCGTTAATAATGACGTTTACATCTAAAAATGGGATGGCATTGTTTTTAGAGGACTCCATAGTGTAAGTGAGTGATTTAGTGATGCTGTTGAAAATATTGAGCATTAACAACTTCTAACTTAAGTTGTGTTGGTAGAAGTGCTAAGCTATCGTCGATGTATCGCTTGTAATATTTAATTTGTGAAATTTTTCAACCAATTTATTGTCGACTGCATTGAGGACTATGTCACAAAAGAAAGTTGAAAGTGGGCTTCCCATCGGTACGCCATTGATTTGTTGGTAACATTTGCCTCCATACTCAAAGAAAGTGTTTCCAAAAATGACTTTTACTGCACTGATTATCCCACCCAAGCTTGAGGAGCGAGGGGGGGGGGAGGGTTCGTTTGTTAATTTTCGAGAGATTTCCGTAATGATTAGCTCTTGGTCCAATGATGGAAACATTTTTTCGACATCAAAGGAAACAAATTCAAACCCTGGAGGCACTTGATATCCTTCCAGGTCGTGAACAATTTTGAGTGCATTGGGGGTAGTATGGCGCCCCTCAGCGAGTTCTTTTAGAATGGGTTAAATATGCATGCAAGCTCAATGTTGGGGGTAGTCTTCCCACTCGTAATTATCCTGAGAGGAAAACCGGGCTTGTGGGTCTTTATCTGGGGAAAAATACAAGGGGGGTGTTGGTCGACTTTCAAATATTTTTCGAAAAAATCCCGGTGTAATTTTTCCTTTTTAATTTATGTAGCACTGCTTGGTTTGCCTTCACATAATCTGTTACTGTGCTTTTTACTCCATTGCTCAACTTTTCGGCTGGCGGTCCTTACAAAAACTTCCACTCCAACCGCAAGGTACTTCCAGGAGTTCCGGTGGCTGTGGGCATAGGTGGCTGTTCACTGATGGGTCGAAGTCAGAAATTGGCATAGCATGTGCTTGTGTGCATTAAGGGGTGACTGTTTTCCATCGCCTTTTTCAGCAGAGCTTTTGGCACTCGGTCTTGCTGTTGTATGGATCCTTGACGTGCAGGGAACGCATTTTATCATCTTTAGCGATTGCATGAATGCCCTGGAGTCCTTGGCATCGTACAACCCTCGGAATCACTAGAAACAGCGAATCCAAACTCTGCTTTCCCACTTGCCTGGCCAGGGGTAGGCTGATTTTCTGCAAGATTCCAGGCTATGTTGGCATAGCTGGGAATGAACACGCTGATGCAGCAGCTAAAGGAACCCTTTCTTGTCAGCCTGGCTATCTGGACACCATTCCAACTCTTCATCCGAGGTTGCATGCTGCTTGGCAAGCCTTGTGGGACAGACAAGATGGCAATAAGTTGCGAGCTATAAAAGGCGCTGTCCAGGTTTGGCACTCATCTTGTTGCCGCAATCACCGAGAAGAGGTGGTGTTGGTCTGTTTATGTATTGATCACACCAACCAAACAAATTGTTTCCTTTTGAGAGGGAATTCCCTCCTGATCGCAATTGTTGTAACCAGTCACTTACGGTCCATCATGTGCTTGCGGAATGTCGCCATCTGGATGGTGTTCATTGCCGTTTCCACCTTCCACAGGACTAAGTGCATCAATTTGGCATTGACTCTGTCTGCCTATCTGGGAGTCTTTCATATTTGCAGAAGGTACAGATGTATGAACAACTGTGCAATGTGTGGCATAGTGGTAACCCAGACCACTCAACTGTGACTAAGGCTGGTGCTAATGACCAAGCTGTCGGCATGCTATTAAGCCTCAATCTCCCCCACCCCCAAGAATTGTGAGTGAGCATCGCACTGGCATTGGTGAATCAACACGACTTTTGCTAGTTCATGCAATTTTTCAAAAGATGTGTCAGGAATTATGCTATTTATTTCCAGCCATCCACACACTTTCTGCGGCAGACTAGACTTGCAACTTTGGTACCAAGAAGGCAGCTCTTAATAGGGCATCACAATCATACTTGGAGAACTTTGGAGTATCATCTGACTGGGATGATATAGGAAAAAGCTTTAAACCTGCACAAGTATAGTTGTCAGATACTCCATTATTGAGACAAGAATACTTAGTGCAAGTATTACGGACGGGTCATTTTGCCAATCTTTAGGTGAACTCAGATTATTTGGTGAACTAGGGCTGTATTATCATGCGAAGAATGCAGACCTTGACAATTTGCCACCTGCAAGCAGTAGTGCTAAGGGACATTAGTTGATGATCAATCAATCATATTTATATATGTACCTTCAGCAACACTGTATTGACGACACGTTTGTTTGTTTGATCCATACCGAATTCGGTTTTAAAGTGATAGAAGATGATTTTGGTGCCAGAAAAGAATCTGCAGAAATCTCCCAATGATTTTATTGGGTCGTGTGATTGTGTGAAATGTACCAAATATTCATACATTTGCAGGAAAAGTGTTGTAATATAGTTACATCTCTTGCAAGTGTAGGAGTGTTTACATTTCAGGTTGTAAAAATCCTTTTTAGAAAACATTAAACATGTTTGTAATATAATCAATTTGCACTTCATTTGTATGATAATAAATTATCACTTTAATCCTGGTACCATGTATTATTATTCCCTTATTTCTGAAACACTAACATCGATCAATCTTTTTATAGTAATTGTTATTAACAATATAAATGATGATTAAACCTTACTGACGAAATTTCTAAGCAAATCTAGCAAAGATTAGCAGATATATGAGTAGATCAATGATTTAGCGGGTGCCATCTTTAATAACGTCATTGCATGAAATCATAACAGGTGGTGGATGTCCCTTATGCTCAGAAGTGTTTCGTATGACACCCACTAGGTATTCTTTTTTAATCAGTATAAAATGTGGAAGTTTCATGCCATAATTAGCAAGGAAGTGAGTAGTTTTGTGATTAATCGGACACCATCTTTGATGATGTCATAGCCGGAAAACACTAAGACACCTACTAAGCATTCCTGAAGAAAAATTCTCCCTACACAAACTTTCCTACAGAACCATAGCCAGGTCCTGAATTATATACATTACTGTTGTCGAATATATAGTTTTTCATTGTTACATTAAGTTTAGCACTTTTATGGGGTACATCACTATTTATCTGATTAACACGGCCTATTTTGCACATTTATTAAAATAGTACTACTACACCAGGCCTCCTCCAGTTCAACCAATTTCCAGCATCCAATTTTCTGATGCCAATTTCTATTTTCACTTTCATGAAACAACAACAGTACGACGCTGCACGGAAGCAGTAATTTCTTCCACACCCTCTCCCCCAGCTTCTGCTTTGTCATCTTCCAAGACTTGAAGATTTTCGGTGATAATCAATACATTTCATTATGATTTACATTTCGAGAGTGACGCAAAACTAGTGATCCTGACAGCTTCAGCCACTGGATTTATGAGACTGGGATTGACTTTGCATTATTTGTAAGATTTCATAATATAGATTTGTTTTCAATAATGTCAACAATGTCGACCAAAACCTTCCCAATGTACTATAATAGTAACTAGTCAACAATGGAATTTGTAGTGAGCATTGTTGAGTGCAAAAGCAAAAAATAAATGTGGCATTCTGACGAGGCCTAATAAAACTCACTAGGCATGCAAGACGAAGCATTTAATTTTCAGGACAATGCAACAATATTAGGCCTTATTCACCCGTTCAAAAATACAAAACAGTGATGAGATGATGAATTAATTATACAAGTAAAAGGTAAAGGTTGTGTGGTATATTGGAATAAAAAATGTCATATTTACTACAAAACATCGTAAGTGGGCCATGCACAAATCGTGGTAATCATGACGACTCCAAGTTGGAAGTGCTGTCACTTCCTCTAGATCCGGTTGACTGACAAATTATCAAAGATATGTTCCCATGTTGGAAAAATGTTTTATCGTATTCAGGATCTTTTGTTCTGTAGCAGAGATAGTGGAGAATGCCAAATCTTTTCAACTTGTTCACTGTAGAGAATAGCGTTATTAGTAATTAAAATGTTGTGCTCCATGTCTCTCTGACGTTTAACAGCAGCATATTTGATATCGTCCTTTGAAATGGCGTGTGCTGAGCATGGTCAATTTCTCGGACCCCACAGGTCCTTTTACACTGACCAACATAAATGGTCTACATGTGCCGCATTTTATAATGCAAACAACATTCCTGCGTGTATTAACTTCATCATTATCATTACTGTTTTGTCTTGTTGAACGGGTGAATAAGGCACAAAATTGTTTCATTGGGCTGACCTGAATGCTTCGTCTTGCAAGCCTAGTACTTTTTGCTTTCGTAACTAGTCATGTTCTCTAAGCTTCACAACTTCCAGAACCACCACTCGTCTAAATTCTTAGGACCAATTTCGGCCACGCAGTTTGAAATTACATTTGAGCCAAATGTTTTTAAATGTTCAATTCTGTAATTTTTACTTATATAGAAATAAAAATGGCCTCATCACTGGCCACAGCGCATTTATTTTGTAAACTATTTTGAGTACTATTGCTAGATATCAAGTTGGGCAACGGCAAACATATGCTTGAATTCATGAGTTAAGTGTCGTAGCAAGAAAACGAGATTTCACAAGCCTACCTACCTGTTTGTAAAATCATTGATATTAGGGACCAGATGACAGATGTGCCCTTTGAAGGTGGTCCTGTATCTTTTGCTTTCAAACACAATGAAAAGAAATATATTGTAAAACTGAAGCATGCGTATGTGAGAAGACATACACAAGCGCACATCAGCCACAAATGAGTCGAGAACGGTGCTGTGTAAACAGAAAAACAGCTGACGTCACTGTTTTCTGACGGCGTTCGCATAACTGCGGCATACTGGGTCCCAAATATTTGAGATGCAAAGTCGCCCACAGAAGCTCTTTCCCTAGTTAAACCTAACGGGACACCGCCAATGTCATAATCCTAAAATGTAAAAATTCTTTTAATTAGGAGTGACACCTAACTTCTTGCAACACACGACTCATGCTGGTCGAAAATTTACACTGAATTTTAATCCATTCGGTGTCAATTAGCGACTCGCTTCAGCCGTCACAAGACATATAAACGCTACACATGACATTCTAGTGTTAATACATGCAAGTTTGTGGAAAACAAAAGAAAAAATATCTCGCTTCACTAGCGAAACAGTCTCAATATTTAAATGCTGAAATGTTTCACCGAGAACTAAAGCTAATCCAGAGATAAAAAGGAAGCTATAAATTCCCAAACTAAAAACCAGAAAATATCCCCAAAGGACCAACACAACACACAAATATAATATTTTTAGCGACATTTTCACATAGCCTACTACAGTTTTTCAGACACCTTAGTATTTATTTATCTATTTTTCTGAGCCATTGCTTTGCGTTTATCCCCTTTCCATCAGGGGTGGCGCCACAGGGGGGGTGGGGGGAGCGAGATTGTCGTCGGGGAATAGCTGGAAGACGAAATCTACATGACTACGTAAAATTCGTAAAAATGTCGGGGAAAAGGTCAAAATACAGTTGCCGCTTTGTTTGCCAGTAGTCCTACTGTTGCTACCTCATCACCTCCATAATATTTAAAAGCTGTCTAGTTAATGCAGAAAAGGTAACTAAATATGTATAAAGCTAAACTTGTCAAGGATTCTAGCTTGAATTCAGGCCAATGAACTGAGCGAAATTCGTGTACAGTAAGTTGCTAAACTGAAAATTGATTTGCTGCCTTAGACCGTCAACGCCATGATTTAACAGACATCTTAGTTATGAGACACGTTTGGGATGCCAACGCCTTACCAGTTATCTCTAAAAGGAGAAGGCCCGATTTTAAAAGCCCAACGCACAACGCGAAGTTTGTGAGGGGTCAAACACACCCCAAACAAACTGAGCAATAGCAGCCCGTTGTCAAGAGTCCCGGCCTCCCAACCAAGAAGACGCAAACTCAACTTCAGCATCTAACCAATACAGAACTAAAAAAAAAATTCACTGTGTTCACAAAGGGCCGTATCCTTTGAGGTCCGACTGTGTGTTCTTGCTACAGTTATAGCCGAAACGTCAGATAAATTAGTACAGAAAAAGCTTTCCTTCCAAGTTTTCGTCAGTTGAAGTCTGATAACAATTAATTCCATAAAAACCGAACAAAGAATTAAAATTGAAGAATAGTTGGCGGTTTAATTTGCTAGTAGCTCTTTTCCTCTTAGCCCATCGCCACCGTGATTTAAAACTAATTCTCAGTTAATTCAGGAACGTCATCTGAATCTTCCACCATTTCAAAGTAAGCAACAATACTTTTCAAACCAAAATTATAAGTGTTTGTTAACGTTAAATTAATTATTTTTTAAATTTAAATTCACCAGTAAATTTAATTTGTAAATAAAATATATAAAAAAAAAACAGAATTTTGGTTAGGTTTTTAGGACCTCTCATGCTAAAGAATTTTTACGAAAAACATCCAAAATTTGCTTAACAATGTGGTGCAAACGTGTCTCGGGAAGCCGAAAATAGGCCCTCAAATAACGTAAAATGCGTCGGCTTCCAGGGCTCCGCCCCGGACCCCGATGGGGGAGCTTACAGCGCTTCACCACACCCCCAAGCTGGTTTCGCCGGACCCCTGCTAAAAAGGATCATATTTCAATACAAAAAAATGTTCATTTTCTTTGCCCCCCCCCCCGTGAGGGAATCATTGCCCCACTACCTACCTGAGTTGGCTGGCGCCTCTACTGCTTATTTAAAGTTCGTGTTGATTGGCGGAAATAATAAGCTATGTAACTGTATGTATGTCCTTTTTTTTAATTTTTCTACTGTTCATTTTGATCTGTAGACTAGATTGTAATTGAACAACTGCATATTCGTATCTTGGTCAGAGGTACAACAAAGGCACTGATAAATTCAAAGGAATTGTTGAACAGTTAATATCAGTGCAAAAGTCTAGTGTATGGGGAACAACTTTATTATTTTAAATGTATCCTATAGTAAGGTAATGTTGAGGCTAAGGAAAGAGGATACATGACAAATTCATTCAACCAACATTCTTGAAAACAGAACGATAATTAAATCGAAGATATAGGTAGTATTTTTAACAATCTGGAATCTGCTGTTTTTGAGCGGGTATGTTCCGCTAGAAATTGTAATAAATTAAGAAAACATTTAAAGATACACATTATAAAATTGAGCTAATTATATATCATTTCACTGTAGCCTAGACTAGTTAGAATATTCTAAAATAAGAGATGCTGAAAATTGAAATTATTTTTCAATACCATCAAGCTTATGTTGTAGCATCCGTTCTACTTTGGGGTGCGCATAAGGCATGGTGTACATGATATTACGCATACCTACAGTAGGAAGTTTAAATTTTCTCACTAGTACAGGAGCTAGCTCATGTCACGAATGCACTTTTACGTACCCTGAATTTCCCTGCTGGGCCTGATTATGCACCTACAGAATTGCTAAAAATGATTGGTCACGTGGTCCACAGCGTGGTCGTTTGGCCGCAATATTGGAAATTAAGCCCAATTATCGTATATGAGTATCTTCTTTACTAGTGGTCCGATTTTAAGTTTCTTGCAGCTCATTTTAATCACCTTTAAATGTCGAACCGATGCTGCAACAGAACTAGCAATGTGGGTACGAAGTTGGTAGCATTGAAAACAACAGAATCTAGTGTTAAGACCTGCTATTCGATTTTGGCAAATCACCATTGCATGAGTACATGGAAAAGACAACAGAAGAGGTTTTTTTTTCATGCACTCGGATCAAGTTTATATACAGTGAATAAGTTTTCATCAATGTCATCACACAAAAAAATATAGAACTTTCAAATGGATTAATGCCTTAATGCCTTTGTGGCAGTTAGGTTAATTACAAAAACCCCTATCTTCTGACTTTATTAGAAAATATGATTGGCTAAGCTACCTAGTATTTAATCAATAATCATTTTTTCCGTACAAGTCTGGTTTTAAAAGCATCTTTCTCGCACTTTTAAAAGAAATTTACACGAAAACGGCCCTTTTCACGTAATATTCATTAAGATGAGGCTTTTTCTCAAAAGATAATAAGATTATCAAAAAAGTCATATCGCAAACGTTGTAGGGCATTTAAAAGCGATTAAAATGAGCTATAAGAAACTTAAAATTGGCCACCAGTAAGGGAGATACTCATAAAAGAAAACAGCTTAATTTCTAATTTGGCGGCAAGTAAACAAAATCTAAAAATTAGTAGCTAGTAAAAATAAACACATGAAAGTTGCTCTCAGCACATTTTGGGGTAGGGGAGGGGTTGAAATCAAGGTAAATTACTCAACAGTAGCTCTTCCAAAAAAGTTTTCTTTAAATTAGTTTTGAACGAATGCAGGGATGACAATTGCTTTTAAGTGCTCAAGTAACATATCCCATTGGCACATGGCTGCTCGGGTCTGGTGATTACGGAGATTATAATTGCATAAAGTTTCCTCAAATTCGTATGGTAGGCTATAAGATTTTTCAAGATTTTGTATGTGAAAATAATTTGAATATATGCCAAAATTTTGCAAACTGGTAGAATCTTCTGTGACAAGAGCTAGCTCCTAGACTACACAGGAAAATTAAAATTTTCTGCTCTTTTCCCGCAAACCAGTATTATTATATCAGTATTACATCGGTCCGTGATAAATGTTAACGTTCCATTCTTTTAGGAGTATGAATTAGATTTCGAACTACATGTTTCATTGCACAAGGACGGAATGTATGAAAGGTACAGAACCATTCGTAAACCATAAGAATGCACGTCTCATCTGCAGTCGATATCACATTACCTTACGCAAGACGCCTCCAATTATTCCTGTCCAAGTGCTATTCTGGAGATTTCCAAAGCCCGTTCTCTCGACGACAAGATTATACCTACAAAAGCCCACGAATTTGTACAGTTACTATCTGCGAACCAGAACAGATTAATATATAGTATAGGAATAAGTACTGACTCAAATTATCCTCATATTCCCTTGGTTTAATAACACTTTTTTTTCATTGTTTTATACATTTTAGAGCATCTTGATTAAAAACGTGCGTGAATCCAATAATATTTAAGAGAACCCAATGCAAATATATAAAATTATGCTGTAATTTCATTTTAACAGTATATAACCTTATTTCATTATCAGCCAATTCAGTCTAGAAGAACCAACATAATTAAACGCGTGTTGCTACATGCGCGTTTATGTGTTTGTTCAACTACTTTTAGAAGGAAGGCTTAATACGAGAAATCCGTCAGAAGAAAGGTAATTAATCCTTGGACGAAAGTTAGTGTTCATACACCAAGTGTTGCCGTGGCCGGAGACAGGTTTGGTTACAGATAAGTTTATATGAATAAAGTCTTCGGTAGGGGGAAAAGTACTATTTTCGCCTAGCAACGGATAGACATTTTAGCCCCGCTCCCTTATGACGTCATAGCTCCGCTCCCTTGCAGGCCCAGCCCCTCATGATGCCATAGCCCCGCCCCCTTGCAGATGCACCACTATGACGTCATAGCCCCCAGCCCCTCCCCAGTGACGTTATAGCCCCAACCCCTCAAAGTTCCCACTCCCTGTGACGTAGTGGTCCCTCCCGGAAGTTACGTAATCACCATTACCTCATCTACCGGAAGTGATGTCGTCTCAAGGTCGTGCTCAATATGAAACTCATTCCGTTCATGCGTCCTTCAGCATCGAACCTGGATAACATCACTTCTGGACACAGGCATTTTGGTTGAAATTACATAGATTTTGGTAGAAAATATATGATTTGGCAATGTACCAGCTGCTGTTGATGACCAACTTTTTAATGTTTAAGTTTTCAAAATCTTTTTTAAAAATAAAACCAGACAATACTCACAATTTTTTTATTTTATTGGCAGGATTTAAAGGACTTAGGTACTATTCTGCTTCTCAGCCGTGCACTTCGCTCTCTTTGCGGCCGCATCTTTGACTCTCACTGCTGGTTTCTCCTCATCTGTCATTATTTTACGTTTCTGCTCCCCGCTTTCGTTCTCGTTGTCTTCTCTTCTCGCGTTTTTGCTCTTCTCTCATGGAAGCGTACCTTTCCTCTCCTCAGCAGCCTTCTTTAACTGGTCAGCCTCTTCCCTCTTCTCCGTCTCCTCAAATTTCACCATCCTCCAGATTGCCTCCAGATTGCTGTCAGGTTGAAGTGATCCTCTTCCTCCACAATGATAGGCGAAAACTCGTAGTCTCCGTAGGTGTACGTAGTAACTCTATCGTCGAGGATAAAGTGCTTGTCATCGTAGGGTGAAAAGACTTGGTTACTGCGTTGGTGGGGAGCTGGTGCTTTCTGCTTGAATGATGAAGCACATCCCTTTCTCGACAATGCGTTGTTCATCGCAGCGATTGTAGTTCTCGAGATTCAAGTGATTTTTCACGTTGTCCTGTTAATCCCTTTTGCCGTCTGCTTCGCATTCTTTACCCTGATGCAAGAGTATCAACCTGAGACCGATGAACCTTTCACGGAAACCCCACCCTGTTCGTCCTTGCACTTTCCGAGAATCTACTTGTTTTCCATCCTAAGATGGAATGGTCACGGTCATAATTGGAGGTATCATACCACTCGCTGAGATCCTTCGGCATGTCGGCGTAAATGTCCTCCATCTTGATAGAGTAAAACATGCTGTTCGTGTCAGTGAACAAGAGGGAAGCTTTCTTTCCATATTACGGCTTGATGTATTTGTAGCGGAACTGAAACATGCTCAATTTGGAGAGTTCCAAGATGTAGAAACCGGAATAGGTGGGGAGATTGCAGTCGATGGCGTGCACTTTCAGCATTATGGAGATCAGGTTCTCGTTGAGGATTTGGATGAGTCGGTATGCAGAAGAGAGGAATGTTTCACCGTTTTTGCTACTTTCGTGTTGAGCTTAACTGACAGCGTATTATGCTTCTGTTCGAGCATCTTGCCAAAAACCGAGTTGTTTGCCAATTAATAGAAGTTTTACACGAAATCATTAGTCACCGCCTGATTTCGTTCAGTGTTGCCCTCGATGTGAGGTTTCAACCATACTTTCTGATTGAAGGTCAGGATATGTCTGATGCGGCAAGAACCATACCTTGATGTAGGTAGATCTACAAGGTTCTATAGTGGTCCACACATTTCTTCTTGATGAAAAGGTTGGATACCAGCACGGTGCTCCGCTTGATCTCATGACCGATTTTCACAGTCATCCTCCTGGAGAACTAGGAAACCCTCAAAGGATAGATCTTCAATGACTCTGGGACCAGAGCGTAGTCGTTGTGTTCGTCATGCAATTTGTCGGGTAATCGAGGTCCACCTCCAAGATATATCCGTATTTCCTGTCATCTGACGTCGAAAAGATATCGAAATTTTCAATCTCACGTTTGGAGATCCACCTAAAATCGCTGTACAGTAACAGTTGTGTCATAGCCCAACCATATAGATTGTTCGTGTCCAAGTAGGTGAAACAGGAATTGTGCCGTTCAGAGTCGAAAATAACGGGGAAGTGAAAGTTGTTGGCTTTGGCGAAACTCCTAGCGATGTACGAAAGCCCGCCTCGGAATCCGCTAGTTATAAAGTTGTGCCTCGTAATGTGAATAAATAATTCAAGTTTACGTTAGGTCAGTTAAAGCGCCGCTTCCCAACTGAAACCCGGCGACGAAATGTAGTAAAATGGAACCAGACCATATCGTTCGAAGCAGAGAGATCGAAAGTTTTCAAATACTTTAGTCAGGAAGTAAATGTCGGTCAACTGGTAGAGAGTGTGTTAACTGGTGAAGGTTTTGGAAGCGAGCTTATCCCAAATGGTCTGGCTTGTTCATATTCCTCCTTGTTGATACCTTTTTCGTTCAATTTAGAATAGAAAGCTTCTCTCAGAGGCAGTTCGGTTACTTTCAAGATTTCCTCGTTGGTGACGTACTCGTAGGGATAGAAACTTTTTTGAGTAATTAGGTTTAATAGGTCGTCCGTAGAAGTTGGAGTGATCAAACTGCTCAGCAAAATGGAAAAGACGTTTCTGCTATTGTTTATGTTGTTAACCAGAAATGGTGAGGGAGGCAGACAAGAAGTTACAGCTGCCTGTGAAGCGGAGGGTTACGCTAACCTTCTTCTTCTTCTTTAGCAAATTTGGTGTTGAATAGGATGTTTGCAAACACGCCATCATGCTCTGAAACCTCACGGCATTCCTAGCAATGACATCGACGTTACCGATGAACTTAACTTATCGGCCACTGAAATCAGCAGGTGCATGTCGTAACGTTCCAAGTTGTTTAGAATCACGGGAATGGTGCTCGTTTACCTTGCATACAAGTTACACTTGCTGTGGCTGGCCTCACAATACTTACCCGCTGGAAAATGGTCGTGATCGTGCACCTTTCCTTCTTCTTGTTTTTTTCTTTTCCGACGGCCCCTCGTAAAAACCTTTTCAGCAGTAATGACAGTTCTTGGCCGCCATAAACTGATCTCTTCTTTCTCTGTCAGAGCCAGAGATCGCGGATGAGCAATAATATCGCTGTACTTCTCGGCCTCGGTTTTCCAGGATCTTATAAAGTCATTTACAGGATCGTCACCGGAATAATACTAAGTTATCGTTTATGATCTTCCCTTCGGGCCCGATGATGACGTATCCATAGCTGGTAGGCAAGTGGTTGTGAATGGGAGTTGTGGAACTGGTAGATGGGTTGGGTAAAGCTCCATTTACTGGTTGGAAGAAACACTCAAAGTTGGCGAAGATAAGCCAGGGATGTTCATTTTGTCGACTACAGTATTTAAACTCCTAGGTATTCTCCCCAAATTTAGGGAACCTCAATCGTCGTATCAGATTCAGAGCGAAACACTTGTTGCGGTGTTTGTGGTGGGTAATTTCTCTCATGACACCCAAAAAGCAGTTGCGGCAATAGAACGTCTTGTCGGTTCCCGAGTCAGAACGTTGAAGGAAGCCTTTAAAGTCCAAGATAGCGCAGTAGTGAAAATTTGGTTCACCCTCTTTATCATCTTCTGAGAGAAAGAGCAACTCTATTTCCTTA
>JAHWFP010193795.1:177209-222359 GCA_023313725.1 Lithobius niger
TGTTTTCGATTCCCCCGCTCAGGCACTATGACATATAAGTCCAAAAGTCAACGTAAATAGGTGTGTACCTGTATTTATTTAACTCTTGTTTAGCCTTTGGCTTTCCATCTTTAATCCTTAGTAACAAACTGGTGCTTCTTCCTCAGTTTCATTGGCAAGGGAATGTTGGAGTAGGCTTTGAATAGATCGTATCTTCCAACTCTTACCCAGAGGTCGGTAACGGTCTTGATGACCCAACTGCTGCCCTGTTCCATAGCGACATCGATGGCGTGATGTATCTTCTTGTGTGCTTCTTCCACCAACCTTGGTACATTGTGTCGACCCGGAGCATAAACGTACAGGCTCCAGAAACTAGCATTGATAGTTTCCCCACCTCTGTAAAACGTTACGGTAAAGCAGAGTTGAAACTTGCAAGACACGTGGCTGATCAACAATTGGGCAATGGCGAGCTTGAGGATGATCATCAAGTGAATGGCAACGTCCAGGAGGAAGCAGAAACCATCATCACGCTGGAAGTGCTTTGTATAGTTGCTGGAACTACCATCAATGCTTCTTCCATCGTTAAAACCTCCACACAGCAGTTATTGCACCCAGTCGCTTCACATATAGAATGGTGCAGGATTTGACTTGTCCTTTCTTTTTTTCTAAAAAAATTCTTTTTTTAAAAATTGGATACGAACAGTGACGGGGAGCTCTTCTCTGTGTGTATCTCAAACTAGTTATGGGGTGTGAGGAACACACATGCCTTTATATATCATTCCAGTGGAGAAAATTCCCATTGGCTGATGGTATCAATGGTAAATGATGTAATGTCTATAAGTAGATCCGTGGCGAACATCGCGAACATCGCGAAATAGATCCATCGCGGTTATGATCCATCTATATCTATAAATAGAGTATTATTAATCACCAAATGATGTGCATTAGCTCAGGATGTGTTAACCCTTTAAAACCACCATACCTCCTAAACCTTCGACTTTAGAGAGAAATGATTTCTCCCCAACCCGTAGCCCCCTCCATTCAAATGTAATCTTCCCCGCCACTCCACATCCCCTAGGTACGTGCCCCCCTCCCAATGTTGGGTGTAATAACCCACTTTTTTTCAGCATAGAATATACATGAATTTTAGTAGAAAATACACGGGTAGTTGTTTGGTAGGAAATACATGATTTGGCACTCTGCCAGCGGTTCAGAATTTACATGGTTATAGTAGGAAATACAGTGTGGGAGAATTTACATAGTTTTGCAATGTGCCAGCTTGCAGTTTTTTTTAATAATTAATGTGCAGCTGTGTGGGTAAACAATATCAATCAACATTGGTTAGACCCTTTTTAACTTTCACTTTCATCACCTGCCAGACTACTGCGGTGGCAAGCCTTTCCTTCTAACCCCGCGTTGAATCATATTTCACGAGTTTGGCCACTTCAGCTAGCTGTCTATAAGCCAAATGTCTGTGGTTCAAATCTTCCATTGTACTGCACACAATGTCGAGATTTTTACAGGCCTCATCCAGACTGTTGATACCGGGCTCTCCTCAAGCTAGTCGATTCCTAGTTTAGTCTCTGGTCCACAGTATTGATAACACAGGAAATGCATTTCGAATTTTGAGGTAATGGCTCTGTTTCATAAGCCCCTACCTTCTTTCCTATGTTACAAAATACCGTTCTTTTCCCACCGCAATTTTTACATCGTGTTGGAGCTAATGGTCTGTTGTTTGATAATATTTTGTACATAGGCACATTTAAGTTGGCTGTGAGCATCCTACATCTTAGGTAGTATTCAAAGTATTCATCTTCCTTTTTTTCTCTCATCATTTCGGAACTCGATTTTAAACTGTCATTAGCGGATATCTACTTGTCTTAGGTTTTGACGCATGCAACTCTTGTATCATTTTCGGTTACAATTTATCTCTCTTCTAGTTTCATTAGAATTTCCATAATTTCATCTGTGTGAGCACCTCCTGCGATAGTGGTTGCAAGCAAGAATTGTAGTTGATCCTACAGCTCGTTCAGGTTATTCTAATACTTGTATTCTGCTTTCACACCCGATCCTCTTTTTTTCGTTTTTTAGACTCTCCCAGATCGGCTTGATAATTAGCATGTACTTGCAAGCATGATTCGATTTCCGTTTTCCAGAGTTGGGATCATTGTACATTCAAAATCGAGGCGTACGAGTCCAAGACATCGGGTTCGAACGTTTTGTATTGCAAGTCCTTTCTGATTAATAAACTCCATAGCTGATTCCGTCTTTGGTACTGCTTTCCATCCATCACAATATCGTTCTCGAATATTTTGATGGTTTTATCGCCAATCATGAGGTCTCCCACGTCCATATTGTACCGTAATCCAAACATGTAATCGTTGCCTTTTGGCAATTAAAAAAATTGTGAAAATAAGAATTTGAAGTCGCCCCAAGGTGTATGATCCATCAATAGAGACTCTATGGATCAAAGCGAAACCTGGGGAGGAAGTTCTAGAAGAGTTGAAACAAGTCTCGCCATTGATGTTGATGGTGTATGGAACGGGTTCGATGTTGGAATGCAGCAGCGTGGCTCGTGGTGGCTGTAATAGCAACGGGCACAATTTGTGTGGTTTTCACTAGCTTAGTGACCACTTTCTGCTTTGTTCTTTTTCGTCATCATTATCCTCGTCACTCTCTTCCCGTTTTGGCAACTCACTTTGTTTTTCTTCATTGTCCATGTTTTTCTTTGTACTCAACTTTGAGATGGCGATACCTTTTAACCGGTCAACTATAGGTTTGAAAAATTCTCGAAGATACTATCCTTCAGTTTGTTTACCTCTTCTTGTCTCCGTAGATCTTTCCATCAATTTCTTTCTAAGTTCGACGAGTTTGTTCTTCATTTTTTATTATATCGTGTGTTTTTTAAATTCATGTTCGATGTTTCGCAAATTTGTTAATTTTTCTTTATGCGTACTTTAACCTCCACTTAGTGTTCATCGATGCTCGTTCTTCTTCCGTCATTTCTGTCCATTTCATCCTCTTGTTCTGTGTGGCTTTCACTCGTCTTTCTTCCTTCTCTGTTTTCTTGCACTGGTTTCTTACAGTCTTTGCAACTTTTACATCCACACAGTCTATTCCTCTTATTACCCATCCCTTTCCGGGGAACAAATCTGTCAAACTATCGATCTTCAATATGGCTACATTCACTACTCGCGGTACGTCACGATCATCGAATACATTAGTAAACTTGGACATAAACCCGAGCACTTTTTCTTCGCCCCCCCCTTTCCGAATATAATCCCTAAACATACTTGAAACTTGAAGGTACGCAGCTATTTAATACACTTCGTTAACAACCTCGTTAACGGTATTCTCAGTGCTTGCAGCTGATATAGCAGATCGATCATAAAGTCTCCATTCAACACTTGTCTGAACGTCTGAAAGCTGCCTTCTAATGCCGTTCTAACACAAGGGGATCGAGTCGTTTTACCTAGGTTGTATTAATGCTTCGCTAAAGTCGTTGGAAAATTCATTGCTGTGAAGGGAATAGTGACCCTCCTCCAATGCATATCAAAAGTGTTATGTTCGTGAAACGTTACTGCACAAAACGTGCAGGAAAAATTTTTTGTCAATCTTCTTTTTTAAAACTTAAAGAAAAATGGAATCTTACAGCATCATAGTTAGTGGTGATTCGACAAATTTACGCATCAGCTTCGATACATCATTAGATCTGGATGAATCTAAGCAATACTGTATGGCGCTGGTGAACATTGAAACGTATCACAGTCTTGCTAATGTGGACGAGAGAAACAACCTTTTTAAATACTCTGTGGACGTCAAATGTACTTGGAAAAAAATAGAAATGCCGACAGGATCGTAAGCAATTTCTGACTGAACGTGTACCCTAAAGATGTGATGTTGAATGACGGTCAAGATGACGTGTTCGAGCTTCATCTGATTGTAAATACGTTGAGATGCGTTCTGAAAATAACGAAGCCACGTTTTGTTATCTCGTTTATAGGCTAATGCACGTTGAAGGTTTTGTTTTGCTTAGAGGACAAGGTTTATTGTCACGGTCGTCACGAAGGTGCAAACAACAGCATTCTAGTTCATTCGGACATCAAAGGAGGATCGTATGTCAATGGACAGAACGTACCCTTATTGTACAGCTCTTCCCCAACCTATCTCTTGCCTACAAGATCGTACAAACACGTCACAATTTGGTGTACTTGCTAATAAGCAGACATGTAATTAGCAAATCACTAAAACGGGCAGGACTGTTTAGCTTCAAGCTACCCCATGCCATTGTACCCTCCCACTACACCGCCTCTCACCCTTTTGTGAGTGTGCATAACTTCAACAAAATGAGCAGCGTGCGGTTCTATTTTTCTGTTCTGAAAAACGACAGGGAAAAAATTATTGGCTCTAAAATTAACAACTTAATTTTTTATTGGTACAGCACACACGTTGTTCAGGATCTGCCATAGAATAAAGTAAACATTTAAACAATTAAATGCAGCAATGATGTAAAATCCACGCAACGAAGCGTTTTGGTCGGTTTCAGTATTGTCTAACAGCGTGTGTGTTGGCCGATATTTGAAAGAACTAGGAGCCTCGGGATATTGTCCCACATATTCCTCATTAATTAAAAAATATTACAAACTATATGTCATGTTTAATGCATCGTTGAAAATAAAATCTTAACAATTTTTTTTGCTTTTTCGTAATTGTTTGTTATGAATTTTTGGCAGGGATACCTGCAATCGCCGGTGGCGGCGTCACTTATGTAGTTAGGCTGTGTTTCACGTCTTCTTGCTGTTGCAGACTTTTGGGCATCCCTGAATCCAATAATATAACGTTTCTGGAAATGACGTGTCTGAAAATTGAATTACCACGTATAAAATCGTAAATGCAATGAACAACAAGACTCGAAAAACACGAAAAGGTTGGACACCTCGTTTTGGAAATAAACTCTTTACGTACACTTGCGTATGTTTTTGCAAACTCTAGAACTGTGTATTACTATAGCGCGGTCTTTTTTTATGATTTACGAAGTGGAAAAATTAACTATGCCCTTGTCCACTTTCTTCACCACCTTTAAGCATCCATCACACTACACACTGTAGATAATACTGTAGATGGAATTGTTTTGCAAATCTTTAAGCCTAACCTGAATCCTAAGTATTGAGAGAGAAGTTGTATTACTTCTATGATCCAACCGCTAAAAATTGGGGTCGATCCACTCTCATCTATAGTCACTGATGGAGCCACCTGAAGATAAAAATGACAAAACATTATCAATTAAAATATGTGACGGAGATCGCTATTCTCTAACTTGGTGGTAGCTCACTAGTGTGTATCTAACGTGTTCAAGGCATAAAGTGGGCGCTCGAGAGTTTAGGTAACTTGTAGCATAATTCTTCATTACTCCCCCCTGTTGCAGGTCTTTATTAGTGGTTGTTTACATCTCTAACAACCTTTCTCCCCATCTTCCTAGACAGGGTGTAGGCGGGCCTAATGATTAGAGATCTCCATGACAATCCATAACATTCCAATAAAAATTGAATTAAAGCGTGCTTTTCATTTTAGTAGTGCTCTAGTATGAATGTTGCTTAAGTGTCTATTATCTGGGTACTCGATAATTCAAAATAGATGCTTTTACCATATACGAAGGCATCACAACAATAAAGTAAAACAGTTTGTACTGAGCTTAGCCTTACAGTAAGTAGCATGAAATCAACAACTCTACTTACGTTTCAAGCAGCTAAAGATGATGGCAATTCAGATCCATTAGAGCTTGTTAAGCAGAATAAGGGAGATCAAAGAAACTAAAATAAGTCTTAAAGACGCAAACCTCCTTAATATCTTAGAAATAGAGAATGAAAAAGAACAGCTTGATCAGTTAAATGCTATAGAAGAGCAAGAAATAAGGCTAATTAAACAACTTGAAGCTGAAGTAAAACAACGCAAGTTCGAAGCCAGCAGGATAAAAAACGAAAAGGGGCTTGAAGCTTGTCGTTTGCTAGACGAAAAAGAGCCAGAAGCTCAGAGTCTGGAAAGTGAAGCTCTCAAGTAGCAACGTAAGCAAGAGTTAAGATTTAAGCAAATAGAAACAGAAACTGACAAACAGGAAATGTAATTAAAACAGAACTTGCGATGAAAAAAAATAGAGAGTGACTAAAGTCAACAGGTAATTTTTCCTACCACTGCATTAAAAACCATCCGAATACGTTGCAAGGCATCTTGTCTTGGCACAAAAAAGATACATTAATAATGCAGCAGTCGGAGCCAGTAACTCTGAAGATCACCCTTCAAATATTAGTGCTGCTTAGCCCAAACAGAAAAAGGGTAACACCAACAGTGATAGTAATTCTAGGAAAGGTTCGAATAACCATGACACCAACACCGATGTTGAAACTGTTGACGCCAACAATAGTCAGACGGCTAGCAGCAACAACAAATGGTAAACCATAACTAGTCTTGCTATGAGTGCCAAAAAAATTGGGCACCACCATAATGCTTGCTCACTGTTAACTGAGATAAAACCAAACCTGTCAACGCATATTTTCGTTTGGGAAATAAAACTAGTAAAGCTTTAGAAAGTAATATTTTTATTGGCAAAGAAGTCTGTTTTTATTTTAAAGGACATGGGTATTACTCTTGAGCTCATTTCAAGCACACTCGGCAAAAAACATGACCTAAAAATCAAGAAAAATCTATTTTGTGCAAAAATATGATAAGGAAATATCCGCTATAATTAAAACAAGAGAAGTTGGGTTAAACTATACGCTTTCCTGCAAACTGCTTGTATTTCTGTGGTATTGGTGAGGAGTTCGGTGTTATTCTGGGAGTCACATCTCTGAATGTAACCCTCTACGAGAACGTAAAATTAGGCTAGAATCAATGGCAAACCCCGTGTTTTGAACGCCGAGCTGTTCGCTCCATTGGCGTCTTGAGGCACAAATGAAAGTTGAATGTAGTTGACGAGGATAGCTAACATTCGGATAATCGTAAGGTGTGCCAAATAAAGGCTGCTACCCACACTCTTGATTGTTTTATTGTAATTTATGTACAATTTTTCAGTATTATTATGGTGCACAAGCAATATCAAAAAATCTTCACATAGTGACTCTAGACATATAAGCACAACACATAGCAAAAAGGAAACAAAAACACACAAAACAACAAAAAATGTTTACAAAAAGGTTCACAAAAAAGAGAGAACAAAAAAATTAGAGATTCCAGATAAATTCGTCCAAGGACGAGGTGGCGGGAATGGTGTTTAGGATGTAGGCGGCATTCCCCGCTGAACAGCAATGCTGATCCTTTGCATTAAGAAAGCAATGGCCTGTTTCTCCCCACTAGAGGCAGCAGTCCTGCGGCCAATGGCATGCAGCAAAGAAAGGCCGTCGGGACCTATAGAGCCCAAAGACTCAATGGTGATGGGGCAGAAGATGTACTGGTTATCCAGGTATGCGTATTTAGCCTTTTTCCTTTGTTGAGTGGCCGAAGCAGGACTCCCACACTGCAAGGCACTTGTCGGTACGGCTAGCAGCATACTCCTGAAGACCCTGGATTATTCGATCAATGCATGGCTTTTCTACTTACGCTGTAACTTCTGAGCATTGCCAATAGGAGGTGGTGCTTCGCTGGACAGGGTCCGAAGGTTCACTCCTTCGATGAAAGATGGGTCTGGCCCGTCGTTGCAAACCACAGGCAAAACTTCCCCAACTTGGCCACACTGAAAGAAGCCAAGAATGCAGAAAGAGAAAGGCTGGAAGCATGTCAAATCCCCAGACCACCCCTGGACACAGGCAGTGAACACTGGTCCCATGCCGCTGGCGAGAGATGGGTATTGGTGACAGCTTCCACAGCGAAACTTCAAATCTGTGGATACCGTCCGAACAAGATTCGAACACAGCGAAGAAGATATGCCAGCTTAGGGATGGACTGGTAGTTTTTGAGCAAAAAAAATCGTAGTGTGCAGAGAGAGGGCTCAGCTTTCCAGACATGGTGGTAAGGGCCTTGATCTTCTCGTCTACACTAGTCTCAATGGCTTCCTCAGATAAAGGAGCCCCTAACGGAACACAATCAGAAGAACGTAAGACACGGATATCGGAGAGATCTCCTGGAATTTGCAGATGATACAGACTTTCTCTTCAGGGGAGGAATCCAGCAGAAACAACTCACACGTAGAGGGGTTTATTTCCAATCCGAGATTGTGAGATTTTTCGATGAGCACACTAAAATCCTTGAGAACAGCAGCGGCTGGACCTCCCAAAGTAGCATCATCAAGGTACCACAAGTTTAAGTCAGAGGACATAGAAGAAGCAATCGAATGAACCACCAGGCAGAAAAGAGCAGGTCCAAGGGGATCTCCCTGTTGCGCCCCATACTCGGAGAAAATGGAATATTCACCAAATGCCAAGAAGGAAGGAAACCTGTAGCATTGGTGAAAAAAAGGATACAACTTACGGAAGCTATCCTTGACCGCAGAAAGAAGGCGATCACGCCGCGCAGTATTAAATGCATTTGGAAAATTAACTTTAAGCATGACCCTGGAAGCATCTTGAGAATGGTTGACGAATCGCCTAGTGGCATGCACTGCAGCTTCGGCCCCACCCTTGGTGCCAAATCCAAGTTGAACCAGATGGAGAATACCACTAAAGTCAGAAGGGATTTGAATGTAGCACAACTTAGCAACCAGGTGCCGAGTGATGTTGACAATAGCAATAGGCCTAAATCCACCAGCCTTCTTACTGAGGGCGATGGGGGAAGCCCCATACAAAACGGAACAGATGGGCGGTGGCACACTACCAGAGAGCATAAGATTGCATAACTTCACGATACTGTTAAGGAGACGTTCCTGAACAATGTCTTTACCATCACCGACAAGGTCTTTAAGGTGTTGCAGGCGCAGCGAATCCAGGCCTCCAGATGAAACAGTATGAAAAGAGTTAATAGCAACGAGGACCTCGGAACCGACTACGTTGAGAGACGAAGCTCCATCAGAAGGAGGCTGCTGAAAATCCTGATGTGCCCTCGCAGACGGATGGATATCCTGGAGGGCAGCAAAGGTGTCAGCACTGTGACGAGCAAACGAGTCTTCGGAGCAAATCACACGAACAGCTCCACTTATGTCCCCATCAGCAATCTTACACTTCACAATCTTTTAATAATAATAATATATACGTTTGTTGCAAATGCAACCGGAATGGCAAGAACCTAGTGGTCACTGACTGCCATCCGATAGGGCATCATCAGGAGAGTGCTTCTTACCAACAAAAAAAGACTGCAAAGATCTCACAAGATCACTGACTTGGAGGACGTCTTCAACTTGGCGCTTAATTAACGTTGTAAGAGAAGCAGTCCTTTCAGATTGACAGCCAGGGAAACGGAAACACAGAGCAGGGAAAGCAAGCAGGCACTCCCACGTGGCGATGGAATTGTCTTGCACACAATGGTCAATATGTGTGGACAGGGTCTCTGCGACAACAATGCGAGCAGACTTAGGGATTCTTCGGATGAGATGGCTGGTATCCCTCAAGTTCGACAGCCACATTCCTAGGGAGACAGAAGTTGGGGCGGGCTGGACAACAAGTGGCCGGGTACAAGAGGAAGCAGTCGAGGCACAGGAAGAGGAAGCATGGTGTGGTATGGAAAGGCGCAGCCTGTAGTGATTACGATTATAATTGTTAAGACCAGCACCTGCTTGGAAAACACGTTTACACCACTCGCAAAGAGTCCTTCCAGCATTGGCAGGGCCAGTATCCGACACAGAATGAAGACCAGAAGCATTAATGTCAGCCATCGAAGAATAAACAGCAACACTCCAGAATGAGAAAAACGTGTCACAACGCAGCAACAGTGTAAAAAAAGCACAGCCCCACCCAACTTAACAACAAGCAGGTCCTCACTAGCAGGAATTCGGGAATAGACCACTGTGGTAAAATACAGTATGACACAATGTACACTTATAAGGTTTCTCTCCAGAATGACTTCAACCATGGACATTTAAATTACGATAGTGTGCAAATTCAACATCACACGATACACACAGAAAAGGATTTTCGCCAGAATGAGTTCTTCCAGAAATCATTAAATGATTGATTGATTCAGAAGCAGCGTCACACAGTGTACACTTAAATGGTTACTTGCCAGAATGACTTCTAATATAGAGCATTAAATACCCATAGGTGCAAATGCGCATCACACAATCCACACTTTAAAGGCTTACCTCCAGAATGACAACAACCATGACTCTTAAAATGACCACTGTAAACAATGCAGCATCACACACAGCAAGCTTAAACGATTTCTCTCCAGAATGACTCCGTCCATGGGTCTTAATACCACTGCTGCATGAAAATGCTTGGTCGCACAATGCACATTAATTTGGCTTCTCGCCAGAGTGACTACAACCACGGAGCTTTAAAATACAACTTTGTGCAAGTTCATTATCACACAATCCACACATAAAAGGCTTCTCGCCAGAATGACTTCAACCATGGAGCCTTAAATTACAACCCGGTGCAAATGTAGCATCACGCAATCCACACTGATTAGGCTTCACGCCAGAATGACTCCAACCATGGAGCCTTAAATTACAACTTGGTGCAAATACAGATTCACACACTCCACACATATAAGGCTTCTCGCCAGAACGACTTCAACCATGGAGCCTTAAATTACAACCCGGTGCAAATGCAGCATGAAACAATCCACATATAAGGCTTTTCGCCAGAATGATTTCAACCATGGGGGCCTTAAATTACAACTCCGTGCAAATGCAGCATCACACATACTCCCTAATGAAGCTTCTCGCCAGAATGACTGAATGACTTCAACCATGGAGCCTTAAATTACCTTGAGCATGGAGCCTTAAGGCTGCTACAGCTCAAGCTGAACAGCAAGCAATGATTTGAGTAACCGTAAGCCTCGTCCAGGCCTTTTGAAAATGTGTAGGTCAAGTAATCCTACTTTCAGTAAAAAGATATCCCGGATCTTGATTTTTGATTAATGTTGTAAAGCTTAACTTACAACTGATGATAGTACGTTGTATGTGCAACTCAAGGAACCTTCTTGTACGTTGGTACTTAAAATTTAATGTAAATTTTGGCATGTATTCTCAGTAAAGTTTGTTTAAAAGTTGCCAAGTTATTAAACCTGTGAAGGAACCTTCTTGTACGTTGGTACTTAAAATTTATTGTAAATTTTGGCATGTATTCTCAGTAAAGTTTGTTTAAAAGTTGCCAAGTTATTAAACCTATGAAGTCACCATTTTGCTAGGTTTCCATCATAAATTAAATAGACTAGCCATATAGTTAATTCTCTTCATGTAATTTCTTTGATTCCAAGAGAGCCACAAAATCGATGTAGTGATTATTTCGACGCAAACTAATTGTAATTGTTTCTCAAAGTTCGTTCATCACATTCCTCAGCACGTCTGTATTTCACCTACATCATTCCAAACATACGATTTGTTTGTTTGCACGTTTGTACGGCTTCTCCTCCAGAAGCAATCCCCTACGATAGTGAGAGATGAGAGATTGTTAGAGCAAAGCGAAACACTCTTAGGAAGGGTTTAGTTTACGTGGAAATTGCTCGCTTTGCTAGCTCAATCCACGCACCTCCATCTTCAGAAACACGAATGTCTGACACCCTTTCAAAATCAGTTTTATGGTTTTGATTTTTCCATCAATATAAAACCAATTTTAAGATGTATATGGGGTGTGTTGCAAAATACGTTGTCCTTATAGATTATTTATTGTGTGCATTCTTTTCCAGATTATCTCAGTATGTAACTAATATCTTCAAGACGGTTTGTTTGTCACTTTTCATGAACACACTATGACGTCACGAACGAACACCACGAGGGTGAAAGAAAAAAACTTTGACGTTATTTTTTTCAGGGTTTTTCGCGTACTTGAAGGTCATAATATCAAGTTACATCGATGAAAATAGGCCTATCCGAAGCGAAATTTAATTTTCTTTTGTTTGGTTCTACTCCCATCTTAGTAGGTGCCTTGGTTCCAGAGGAGTAGAGGTACAACCACGCATGCACGCACGCATATCATACGTCGTTAATGATGTAGCTACCTTGCAGCTATGTAGATTATGCGATGCACTTGTGTGTGAAGTCTAAAAACAATGCTGTATTTGCTATTTTTTCTGCGCAAAATAAATATTAAATATTAAATGGTTAAACAATCGCAAGTTGTTGGGTATACCTGTAAGCCTTCCAGTGTGGTGTAAGTTAATTACTGAGCCCAGCTTCTGTGCTACGCACTCCAGGGAAATATTACCAGAATGTGTATTGTGGTCTCTTAATTTATACCGGTAACCTTGTTAGCTGTTTAACTGATAACCCCTTTTCTTGGAAGTACCTATAGTGAGATGTAAATATCTGTCTTAAATCTTTCGAATTGTTTCTGTAAAGGTTTGGGATTGACTGCTCACTACTGGGTGTAGAATAGAACGCAAGCATATACTGGACTTCATGAAAAGAAATGTATTTTAATTTGTATGGTTAAGTAATTGACAGTCTGGTGGAAAGTATGTTAAAAAGTATTAGTGCTAGCACGAGTACTGTGAGTGCGCAGTACTCACGCTGGCACTAACCCTTTTTTTTAGTTATAGCTCTGATTCCGAAATTCTCGGAAACCCGGAAGTCATTTCCTTCTGTGGGAACGTGTGATGGAGATCGCTAGTCTTTAACTCGGCAGTAGCACGCTAACGTGGTTCTATCGTGTTCAGAGAATAATGTGGAAGCTGGATGTTTTGCTAGCTTGTGCCATAAGCCTTCATTGCCTCCCCCATGGTTCCAGGTCTTTATTGGTGTTTGTTTAGATTTTTCCTCCTCCCACCTTGCTCTGCTACAGGCGGATCTAATGTTTAGCGATCTCCACGAATATCCGTTAACATTGCTTTAAACACTGAATTAAAGTCTGATGTTCATTCTAGTAGTGCTCTAGAATGAATGTTACTCTAGTATATAGAATTTAGCATTTACTCGCTGTACATTTTAAAGACATCTACTGTTAAAATAATATATGTGCTACGTAGTTCACCGTAGCGCTACATAGTTCAACTTTAAGTTTAAACTTTAAGACGATTTAACTTGTCTTAGCTTGTCTTAGCTTTTTTTTTTAATATTTTAACTACTTCCAGTGTTTGTTTTGTTTATAGTCATAATCAGTAGCAGTTTCGGTAGTCGACTGGAAGCCTTTCAGTGGAGGTCACTGCACGTGCTGTCAAATCCCCAACATGCGAAGTTAACTGGGTAAGGCACGCGAGCTCGGCTCCTCAACAAAACATTAATGTTCATGTAAGCATTCTTGGTGCTCTTCTACACTACACGTTTATAATAGTTTTAAAACCCACATTGAACAAGATGCATTTGATACAATAACAAAGGATTTTTTGCTTTCTCTACAGACAGTCTGATGTTTTAAGACCTGGCCTGCAGTAACACAACGAATTTTACCTATTTTGAATGTCTTTAAAAATAGTGACGAACTGTATATTGCGTAGCTTTAATAATCTGTGGCAATGGGAGAAGTATTAAATAAATATCTCTTTGACAGTGAAAGTCATGGTGAACTAAATCAGTGCTGGTGGGAAACCAGAAAAAGCAACCATTGTTCTTTATACAAAGTGTTTTGTAATACACAAAGAGAGTAAATTAAGTACTTTTACTGTTTATGGATGATTTAAAGTATGGTATTTAGTGTAAAAATATCTGTAAAAAGGTGAGATTGGTAGTTACTAAATTAGGAGATTGTAAATGATGAAACTCACATGAAGTGTTCCAATTTTAAAGTTACAACCTTGCAGTGGAAAACTAAGTTGACTTTTCTTATTTTCTCTTCTTACTCTTAAATCAACTTGTGTCCACGTAGTGACCGTGTACCCTGAGATACAACCTGTAACAACAACTCTGAGAAGAGTGCTTTTTCTCTCCTGAAGATAAAAAAAATTGATAACGTCATTTATCAAGCAAGCAAAAATATGTAAATGCAACTAATGTTACTCTCACATCCATTAATAGAGCTAGTTTCACTGGAATACACAGAAAGAACAGACTATCAGTGTACTACTCATAAAGATATGCCACCATTATACAAGACGCAATGTGCATTTACGCAATGTGCTTGTAAATTTCATATGTCCGACTTTACACTGTGGAAACATATGGATAATAAACCTGTTTGAATATATCCATACAATCTAAAGGGGCTTAGATGCAGGCATACTATTTAAAAAAAAACAACTTTTGATTTGCATTGTAACGTGCATTTTAAACGATAATTCACGAGGACATTTTTATACCAAAGATGTAAACATTACGAACACAGAATGGTAATAAAATTGCAGGTTGACATATACAGCTAACACAATCAGCTTTAATGCACCATTAGTTTTTAATGTGGTATAAGGTTTTTTCTTATTAGTAGTCTAATCCTACAATATACATACCTCTTCAGGAATTATCATAAATATGTTGCTAGAAGTTAAAAATCCGTCATATAACATCAGTAATTCGATGAGTTCATTTACTTCATGCTTGTTTAACAGAAAAACCCACGTGTATTGCTTTGTGAATAGCCCATTACTTGATGCCTAAGAAATACAACAGAAACTATCATATCATCATTCATACATTTATTATAAGTAACATTTCTTGATAGCAGGTAGAGCGTGTTACATTATCAAGCAAGGCAGTGTCTCATTTCCCCAAAGTCACAGGTTAAACACAATGACAAATACCAGCAGTTATTTACTAAGCAGCGGCCTTGCGTACATGGGCAAAATACAGCGTGTACTAAATAGTAGTTAGTGTAACAAATAGTAGCAATTAGTTCCTTGGTAGCTATAGGGTATCCAAACCATCACAATCGGACAAGTTTCATCCGTTATTTCTCTTATCTAATGAATAATAAGCACCACGCTTATTTTGAAGGTGCGTTATATCATAGTAAAACAGAGCCAGATACTAAGTTTCCGGTACTAATATTTCGACATCAATTAAAAGATAAAATGTTGCGATGTCTTCATCAGAGCAACATGAATAAAATGTACAAACGTACCACAGATTTCGACAATTTGAAAATGCAACCTTCAAGTGTTCACAAGTTTTCTTGCAATTAAACAGAAAGAGGGATCAATTTATATGGATGGGAAGCCATTATGAAAGATTTTTACAATGGATTCTCTTCCACACAAACTGATCCCCCTTTCTGTTTAATTGGACCAAAACTGTGAACACATCACGGTGTCACGTTGCAAACTGTCGAAAAATGCGAGATACTTTTTGGACATTTTATACGTATTGATTTGACGAAGACATGGTGGTATTTTATTTATTTATTGATGCCAACATAATACCCCAATAGTGTATACATTTTTATGCAAATGTTTCTGGCTATTTTTCACTACTAAACTGGAAAGCTAATTCTGTTGTAACTTAAAAATTGAAGAAACCAGCTCTCTACTATTTTTCGATTATGCATTAACCAAACCTAAAGTAAAAATGAATGATAAGAATTATTTCCTTTATTTCTAGGCATGCACTTTCCTTTAATTTTAAATTTTCATTACTAGTATTTTTTATTTTATTTTGTGGTTGAGATGGTTGTGTAGAATAACGAGTTCTTTAACATGTGACCATGGCTTCTTGAAATAACACTCCCATTAAAAGTACTTCAGGTGACGAGTACTTTTTGTGGCTCCAGGGAACATGGTTTGGTTAAAAATTAAGATTCCGTAAATTGCAAGGCGTTAGAACGTTTGTTGATTTGTGCCTGTTTACCAATGAATATGAAAACTTGATATAATTGCGTTCAATTTGCCATCATAATTTTATGCATGCAGAAGAAAATGATTTTTTTTTTTTTTGGTTGATTGATTTGGACATGACTCAGTTGCCTGCATTTTAAACCGAAGTTTGTGCAAACAACATTATGAATGTTACGCAATAGTATTCTGGAGTATTCCAAAACAATATTTACCGAATGATTGAATTTATAATTAAATATTTAGTAAAGGGCGAAAAGGCACCACCTGAGAGAAGCTGAGTAGTTCCGTTAGTTTACAAAAAAATTTTGATTTTCAATAAAAACGGGGGATTTCAACACTGATCTCACCCTACGGTGTAGCTATCACTAATGGTGTTAGCCTGTTGTAACTACTTAGTTACTCCACAAAGGCTGTTGAAGTGTAAAATGTCTTGTGCTCTTCGATGGGAAATTATTACCTTGCAAACCAGGCACAGTGCCATCAGGAAATTACACAAACTAGCCCATTTAAAACACCTGCTGCGTTTGCCTCAACAGATTAAAAAAAAAACGATTTATTGCCAACAGTTATTTTCAAATTCAAATTTCTACCATTTATACTTACTAGAGATATCACCGTGCGGAGGCATTCAGATTCACACCAAACAATAACGTTCTTAACATTCCTGGATAAAATTGTTCGCGATGACAAGGTGATATTTGGCTTAACAAGCAAAACTAAACTGCTTACTAATAACGACGACATTGAACGTAGAATGGATCGAGATAGAGAATCTGGAATTTAAGAGTCAGGGATGAATGAGATTTTTTTTATTTTCAAGCATTATAATGTATTTACCAAATGCAACAATATTAACCTCTATCAAGGCAAACCAAAGCATGTTGCCAGTTGTTTTGCGCCGTTATTTCTGGCAATAGTATATCAATCAATTGAGAGTCCACGGCCATGGTTTCTGTGATAAAAAAAAAAAGGAGTGCATTTTATTTACAATTTTGCTGATTGTCATTATTGACGTTTGAGAATTGACAGTTGACGAGTTCATAATTATTTTTATTTACCTTCGTTCAAAACAGCAATTCCTATCGGCATCGAAATCAGTACTATGAAAACTGTTGCTCCTTCCTTCAAAGTAACCATACTTAATTCAGGCTGGTGAGAAAAATATATTAGTTTTCAGAAGGTATTATAAGCAATTGAACCAAGCGTATAATAACATGAACAAAGAATGATAATTATCGTACATGAAGAAAATCAAAATGAGTAATAAGGAATAAGGAATATGTGTTTTAAATATGAACCATACAGATACCTATGGACTTAAAGGTACTTATGTACATGAGATGTCAAACATGCCAAATGGCAAAGTTTGACTTGAACTTAGTCAGAATATAGTTAGGTTAATTATTCATATGTTACCATGCAACAAATAAATAATCAGTTCATCGATTTTGTGATGATCTGGATTCAGGACGTCGACTAACTTGTATGAAGCATGGATCGATGTCATTAAAGATAGCGAAGCAAACGACATGCTAGTGATAATAAAGCAGTAACTTCAATGCATTCCGTGAGTAAAAGCGATACCTCCAAAAAACAGTGCAAGCCATAATAACTAGGTCTACTTACTATAGATATTCGTCCTGAATTCCGATGGTGGACGAAGTCTAGGTCAGAACAGTAGCCTATCTCGCATTTTAGTAGTTTATGATCAATTGAAACGACATGCCAGCATTACTGGTTACAGCAGAACAAGTCGCTGAGAAGGGAGTACTAAGGCCTGAACGTGATCAGTTACCAGCAAAGATACGATAAAATAGGACTTTTATTTATCGGCTAGTCAAGTATTTGTAGCGTTTTTCGTTACACACAGCTATGAAAGCCCATGATGAAACTAGCAAAGACATGATAAAGTATTTGTGGCCTTTTCCGTTATCCACAGCTGTAGAAGTCCTTGATGAAAGAGAGAACACAGCAAACGAAACGGACAAAGAAGCAGATAACAGTAGAACAAATTGCTGGGAAGGTCTGAAAATCATCAGTCACCAGCAAAGACACATAATAAAATAAGACCTTTAATTATTGGCTAGTCAAGTCGACCTACTGTGTTTTTCGTTTCATCTGCCGTGTTCTCCATTTCATCATGGGTGACAGTACAGTTGTTTAACTGAACATATGATGACAATATTACGCATTTTTTTTTTAAAGCATAATATTTCTAAAATTTTTAGGCAGTTTTCTTTCCTCCGCCAGCAAATGCACAAACTGTATCCCACACGGTGAAAGAGTGAAAGATTGGATGAGTCGGACACTGCGTCGGATTTATTGGGACAACAATTTTGTGAACAGCTATGTACTAAAACCTCGAACCGTATAAATATAATTATTTTCAAATGTGGAATCAAGTCAGATTTGCCTCTGAGGATCGTTGTAGGTCAAATCCAAGATGGCCACCAGTCCACCTGACCTAATGTTTAAACGTGTTTAATTTAGGAAATAAATAGTGTAGAAAAGGCATGGAAGATGTCATTTCCAACTAAGATGATAATGTCCATTCATTTGGTGAAACATTCGATGTCGCCAGAAATCAAGAAAATGCATGTAGGTCAACGTCATAGGAAAAACTAATAACAAAAAACGCGAACATCCCGCATAATTTACTGGTAGTTGTTTATCATTTTTTACTTCATTAACTGAGTCTACGTTATACTTCTTAATGAAAAATCAACATCTCCAGTACAGAAGCACATTGCAATGCACTTGTGCAGCCTTCACACACATGCAGGGTCCATGCCAACCTTTCTTACAGTAGACCCATAAGCCGAATGTTTTTTGTTTTTTTTAAAGTGTGTAACCTCAGACACAGAGTTGGAAAGGCGTCTGAGGGAACAAGGCTGAGATCTGTTCTGAGAGGGCCAAAAAGGGACCTTTCGCTTTGGAATCAGCTTGCTCATTTCAACCTATCCCAACATGGCCCGGGATCCAGCAGAAAAGCACGGTTTTCTTCTGGCCAGGCAAACGGGAAAGCAAAGTTCAGATACGTTGTGTCAAGGGGTTCCGAGGATTGTAATTCGCCAAGGACTCCAGGGCACTCATGGAATTGCTAAAGATAATGAAATGCGTGCCGTGAAGGTTAAGGATCCATTCCATCGCCAAACCGAGAGCCAAAAGCTCTGTAGAAAACACAGAATAGCCTGATGGAAGGCGATGGGCAGCCGTTACTCCCTAACACACGCAAGCACACGCCACGCCAACAGCTGACTTCGACCCATCAGTAAACAGCTGCTGATAACCGGCGTACTGAGAACACAGCTGCCAGAACTCCTGCAAGTACCTTGCTGGTAGAGTGGAATCCTTCGGGAGGGGGGGGGATTGAGGCTTAATGGCGCGTCGACAGCTTGGTCATTAGCGCCAACCTCAGTCACAGTGCAGCGGCCCGGGTTGCCACTGCACCACACATTACAGAGATATTATTCAAACCCCTAATCTAAATCTTGTCATACATCGGGAGGGAGGCCAGAACGAAAATGAAAATGCCACTTGGGACAAGCCAAGGGGCCACTGGCATCCCCCAAGCCTCAAGATGCAGGGTATTTCAAAGGCTATTTCTTGACAGTACTGCTGGAGCCTATCGCGGAAATCACCCTTCCCACACTGCGTCTACCGACTCGCCAGTCTGGCCTAAACATAATAGACCAAGCAGGACTGGATTGCACAGCACGCAATCGCACAGCATACTGAATAGCAGGCTGTCGCCGACGAATGGCCAAAGGTGGCTGCGAGGCCTCAGCATAGAGGCTCACCACTGGAGACGTTCGAAATGCCCCAGTCGCGAGACGCAGAAATCTAGAGAGTCGAGTTACTAGCCAATAATCAAGTTTGCTGCAGACAAGGGCTCGGTAGAGGCACAACATGGCAGTGCGATCGGCACCCCATGAAGTGCCTGACAGAATCCGCAGCAAGATGTTAAGCGCCCGCAAAGTCTTGTCTCTAAGTTGACGCAAGTGTTGAAGCCAAGATAACCTGGAATCGAACACCAGACCCAGAAAACGTGCCTGTGGGACAATAGGAATTTGTGCCTGTCCCAAGTACAGGCAAGAGTCTGGGTGCAGTGTTCGTTGGTGGCAAAAGTGGACGCACACAGTCATGTCCGGAGAAAACCGGAAACCATTACTGACCGCCCAGGTCTGGACTTTGTTAATTGCCAGTTGTAGCTGTCGCTCGCATGTCTGCATGCGAGCTGCCCAAAATCACAGGCCGAAGTCATCGACAAACAATGACTGGGGAACAGCAGCTTGCTGAGCAATGGGGTTGATCCCTACAGCAAACAAGATGACACTAAGAACACCTCCTTGAGGCACACTATTCTCCAAGTCAAACGGGCGGGAAAGAGTCGCCCCGACACGGACGCGAAAAGAACGGCCTGAGAGGTAAGTGGAAAGGAACAGTGGTATCCGTCCCCTCAAGCCACAGTCATAGAGATTACGGAGAATCCCATAATGCCAGGTCGTATCATAAGCCTTCTCCAAGTCAAAGAAAACTTGAACCAGATGTTGGTGCAGGAGAAAAGCCTCCCTCACATCTGATTCAAGGGCAACTAGATGATTGATGGTTGACCGAAACCGTCGAAAGCTGCACTGGGACGCGGACAAGAGTCCCCGTGATTCCAGCACCCAAACCAACCTCTCACTGACCATCCTTTCCATACGTTTACAGACACAGCTATTCAGAGCAATTGGGCGATAACTGGAAGGAGCAGTAGGATCTTTACCCGGTTTCACAATCGGGATGACCACTGTTGTCCTCCATGCTGCCGGAATAGAGCCTTCTGCCTACACACGGTTGAACATCTCCAGCAAGAACTGCTGGGAGGCAAGTGGCAGATGTTTCAACATCTGATAGTGAACATCATCAGGCTAGAGGAGTCATGCGACTTGGACAAAGCTGAAACAAATTCCTGCCTGGTGAACGGTAAATTGTACTCCTGTAGCCCATTGGAGCGAAAGTCTGGAGAGTGAGCCTCTTGGCTATGCTTTATTCTGAGGAAACCAGGATCATAATGGTTATCAATCGAGACCCGCGCAAATGTAGACGCAAGACAGTCAGCGATATCCGGCACAGAAGAGATCGCGGCATTCGCTACCCTCAGCTGTGAAACCGGTGAAGGAACGCTCCTCCCCGAGATCTGGCACACCTTCCGCCACACCTGCTGACAAGGCATGGAGCGCGTGATCGACGAAGCATAAGCCGCCTACGAAGCCCGTCTAGCCTCACGGATGACATACCTGGCACGGGCACGACAGTGCTTAAAGGCTACAAAGTTGTCAGGAGTGTAAAAAGATGACCAACATACCGTTAACACTGATGTGGTAGTACTGGTTGTAGCTTTATTCAGCAAAATAGCTTCTGATAAGTTCTGGGTTGCCTTAGGTGTCGGATCATGCTTTCGGTACGTAGCTGTTCATGAAATTCTTGCCAAAATGAATCTGACGCAGTGTCTGACTATTCCAGTCTTTCACTCTTTCACCAGGTGTGATGCAGTTTCTGCATTCGCAGACAGAGGAAAGCAGACTGTCTGGCAAACTTGAAAATATTTCCCAGAGGTCACTGATGCTTTCTGTGTTCTCCCGTGCATGCCAAGAGAGTTCAGTCTTGGGTCAATGTTATTTGACGGAGCGATTTGACGTATGACTGAGCAGAGAGACCATGGAAGTTAATGTTGGTAGGAAGCAGCTATTCACACCGAAGTCAAGAACAATAGAGACTATTCCTTCTACCCAGGCAGCATTCAAGTAGCACATAAAGTGCTCTTGCTACCAGGCTGGCTGTTGCAGCCAGGAATTGGTCATGGATCTTGAGATACCACGCTAGTATAAGCGGGGCTGGACTAAAGATTGAACTGGATGGCAGACCCTTCGGACCACTCTCTCCGAAGCATCAGAATCGTGCCATGAATTGATCCATTGTCACTGTAAGTAAAGATGCACTGGAAGCTGCAAGTGTGTGAAGTCTGCACTTAACTACAGTGCACTGTTCTTCTGTTTTAGAGACTTGATTTTTTATTAAGAAGCATAAAGTAGATAAAATAAAAAAATGTAAACAACTAAGAAAGTTAATTATACAGTCTTTTTGTGATTTTTGTTTGCTCAGTTTTGACCATGACATTGGCCTAAATGCATTTCCTTGAATTCAGGCGACCTCAAAAGATTCGCCAAATGAATGGGCATTCTAAACTTAGTTGGAAGTGATATCTTGCATGCCTTTGTCTCCTAAATTAAGTGTGTTTACAAATTAGGCCCACTGGTAAAAATTAGTCATTTAATGGTCAGCAAAGGTGCATTTCCTCCATATCTGAAAATAAACACTATGCCAGCCACTTTCAAGCGTTTCTCAAAAAAGGCACAGTTGGTCAGATTCACAGCTGCACAGCGTCCACATCTGCGTATAATGGAAAAGGTAAGAAGGATTGGAGTAACCAATGATTAAAGGTCCTATGTTATCATACCTTTGCTGGAGTCTGAGGATGTTTAAGCTTTTGCACGATTGATCGGTAGGCCTCGGCCTTTTCACCACAGATCTTAGAATAGAATAACACCCCCCCCCCCCCCACCCCGTCGAACTGTTAAACACGGAGGATAGTTAAGGTTAAAGTTAAGCTTATTGGTATGTGAGGGGAAGGCAGGCTCGGACATTCCTTACTTACCATACGTCACTGTACTCAATTGTTTCTTAGTTTGTTCAAAGGGTCAAAGGTTTTTAGCGAGCGTTAACCGCACCCGATCATCTGCCCGAGTTTGTTAATATTTGTCAACAATCAATAAAACTACAATCATCAACCTTCAGCAGTAGTTAAGGTAGAATAACCAAACCGACGTCTGCAAATGTTGCAGCTTATCTTAAACAGTCCGGTCCTTGCAAATCTTTGAACTTCAGCTCGGCTGCACTCTGGATTAACTACACTCAGCTGTGTTTTTCTATTATTCTATATTTTATCCATGTGAATGGGAAACAACAAAATGTATTTTTAGTGCTGACTGGCAATTTTTAGTGCTTACTGGCAATTTTTTACGTGGAATATTGATTTGCACATCTGATAGTTCCGACTTATAAACAGACGACGTCATCGTTTTTAAATGAGACTGCTTGCCCCTCCCCTATCCTGTATTCAACGTTCCTTGAAGTAATAGGATAACGATAGAAACTTGTCGACAGTTTCTAACCTTTTTTTTTTGCGAAGACATGACTTGCTGCCTACGTCAGCGATAAAACTACTAAGGATGGAAAAGTGTAGGTCTTGTAATAAGGCCGTAAAATAAAAATTCTGCTTCGGAGACCCCTTCCTGGTCACTTTTTTTTCGATACGAATAGAAAAAACGATCTGAAAAATTATCCACATTGAACATTTTTTGCTGCAAATTAGGATTGCCCGTTACATTTAAACTAACCGTGTAATTACCTTTACACGTGCACTGTCTAAAACTGAAGTGGAACAGCAAATCTTTGGTAAAAAACATGTGCAAATTGTAGGTAATACATCTATTTTGCTAGGTATATAACAAACTTCTGAAGATCACAATTACTTGGCTGAGTGAGAGATGCTATAAGACGTTAATTTATTTTTATATTCACAGGGCGGTAATCTAGATGATTTTTGACCATTGCTCCTCAGGGAATTGTTTGCTGCTCAACTTACATTTCTGACCAATGCTCTACCAAGAATTTCGGCCCTTATCCTTAAAATATTTAGGGTAGGAATTTCATCTTGGAACTCGCTTCTATCATGCATCAAAGCTCCCTTGTCAGTAAATTTGACCAAATCGGAATAAAACTGTGAAACAAAATCCATATTCAGTCGAGTATTATTATTACTCATTATTTTTTCAGCCAATGGGAAAGGGAGAATTTTGACATATGAGCCAATCACAGCCCGCCTATTCTGGTAGCACTCAATGGTCTACCAAGAGGGCGATTAATAAGTGATAAGCGACTTAGTGTATTATTGATAATCACAGCTAGTTCGCATCACACAACACCAGGTTCGCATACTTAAAATTGCTAAGAAGGCTTAATTAATCAGTTATGAAAGAATGAGCAGCTAAATTCAGTATGTGAGAAAAGTTTGTGTTATGTTACATTTGATTGTTTTTTACGGGACGCCAATTGAGACAACGACATCTGTTCCTGACTGGTGCTAACTAAAGAAACGTCATACAGAAGAATTTTTAACATGGGTGATAGAAATGGTCGTTAGGTCCGATTCGTTTATTGCTGCTGTAGGTAACGCATTACACGATAATAAATATGCTTCATAGGCACAGCTGTACAATGTACTTACTCATCCGCAATGCATCTTCACTCCAGGAATTGTCACTCGAACTTATTTTAACCGTTTTCAATACCGATGCCGTATTCGTTTCCATAGCAACCAAGACAGCGAGCAACAGAGTGACTAAACTGAAGCTTAAATGGCGGGCTTAAAGATATGCGATTAGATAAATATAAATAAATAACGAATATGGATGTAAAAACGTATAGTTAATTTAACTGCTATATAAGTATTTAGGGTAATTTTGCTAATAAGTAAATTAAGATATTTAATGACATTGTGTGATCGTTTCTGCGGCGATACAACCTGCGAACGTCTGCAGACTGAAGCGTATGAAATAAACGAAACTGAAACTCTGAAAACGAAAATGAAAGGCTATTTTACGTAAGCCACAACTAATACACTCGCTAAAAAATTAATAAAAGTACAACAACATTAATACAAAATGCAGAAATTCTTACACACGCCCATAAATGTTTGTAATTGATTAAAAAACTGATAAAGTAATTCTCGCAAGATACTCTAATAACTGCCCTCCTGCAGCGAGTAGTTATCGATCTTTTTAGAGCACTCAAGTTTTTGTTCCTTTAAACTCGTTCGTGCTTGAGTTGGCAATAAGCTCCCTCGTCACTTCGTGGCTCGTAATCTTAATAATTACCCAACACAATCACTCACGAGTTTAATGGGAGCAAAAACGTTCGTGCTTCGAAAAATTATCGATAACTACCCTTGCACTCGGGATATTACCTATGCGTATTAACGTCTCGTTTTGCTCAGCCAATAACATAAATAAACAATAAAAATAAGCAGCCTGGTCATCGAATGACTCTCTTGGTTTGCAAAAAATGTTTGCTTTGCGGATATTTTTCAGCCAATAAAGCCACCCTGCGACCAGGTTTATAGTCTTCTGTACAGTGGAAACGGCTGAGAAGACTCTTGCAACGACTTTGTCCGTCCATCCGCCGCTTTTTTTCAACTTCAGAACGGTACCAGATAGAGACAAACGGTTTTCACCAGCGACCACAAATTAGTGAAAAAACACGGCAAATTAAAACATCACTGCTTACATATAGATAATAGGTTTTCTGGACGTAACTCAATGAAATAATAACATTTGATTGTCGGATGAAAACACTACAGGAAATACGCAACCGTAAAACAAAAGGAATTAGTTAACGACACACATAAGCTTCATTTTCTTGAAATACTTGGTATTGAAAGTTTAGAAGTGCGTCGGATTAAAATTGATCTGAAGGAAGGAAAACATATTAGGGCACATCCACTGATTGGGATACTGCCAGACTTACTTGTAGACGGTATTCTTTTATTCTTAGAGTTGGGCGGATTTGGAACGCTTTGCCATGTGAAATTGCTTTGGCCCCTTCCTTGTTGAGTTCTAAAACTAAGCTTAAGGATTTGCCTGCAAGATATTTTGACAATCTTGTTTTTAAATGTTGAATTTCCCTTGATTTGTAAACACATTGGAAGGCTATAAGTAGCCTTGTGCCCACCCATTTCCTTTTCCGAATAGAATAAAGTTGTTATTACTAGGAAACAGGCTTTGGGCCTATTGTAGGTGGAGCGGATAAAAGTTTATTTTTAATTTGTACTAACCCTCATTCTTATGACTTTGATACTTTCTAAGGTTCCTTATAAATCTGGCGGCTACATTTGAGCTTTTTTTCGTTTGATGTGAAGCTGGTCTTTTTCACATTTATTTTTTATTTTTTAGGTAAGCCTAAACTACATTTCATATTAATTTTAAGACGCTTTTGTTTGCTCCCACATTTAGTTTTCTGTTTCTTTATTTGCATTCTTTTCTACCTTCGCCCGCCAATAATACTTGCATCTATCCATATATATATATATATATATATATATATATATAAGGCTTGGGTGGCCCTGAGTAAAATCATCAGGTGTGTGTGCATAACAATCAGTAACAAACGTTTGTATGTGCGTTACAATGTTTGTGCGCTGTAACAATGTGTGTGTGTTTATCGCACTTAGTGTCAGAACGGACAAACAGTCAATTCAGCAACATAACAGCAGCGTCCTCCATTGCAAAAAGACATTTACTTCCCTACGAAAACCAAACAACAGGGGTTCATAGGGAAGGGAAGCGGCGTGGGGTGGGATATTCACACCACACAATGGGGGAATTGGGGGGGGGGGCAGTGGAGAGGGAAAAGGGCTACCAGTGAGTAGGCGCATGGGGGGAAATCTGACAATGCACTGGGAGAATGTGCGGAGAGGGGACTGGGGGGGAGGCGGGGAGGAGACAGACTGGGGACCTCGAAGTTATTTTCATTTCGTGCTACAAAGTAAAGTCTTTCACTTAGGTACGCGGGAGCCGGCTAGACCGGCGTATGTTACGCCGGGGGTACAGCTAGTTGTTTATAATTATCACCATACTTTTTTCATTTTGATTGTTATAAAACTCAGCAAGAAATCAAATACAGCATTATTGATACAGCATTGTTGTAAGACAGCGTTGTTGTAAGTGTCACAATAAATTACTTATTGGTACACTTTTACACATCCTATGCTATCCCGTCAGCGTTCGTGTCGTTATAAGTGTCAGATAAAATAACTTATTGCTACACTTATAACAATGAACTATAACGCCATTGTTGTAATAATATTATATCGGCCAACGATTGTTGAACGCCAGGCAAAAGAATAATGGATGATACCAAGAGAAATGACATTAAACCACTCGAATTCATCGCACAAGCGGAAAAAAATTATATAAAGTATGGTGATAAATATGATTTATTAGCATAGTCTTGCAAGTATGGTCCCTCTATACATGATTTATTGTGATAGTTTGGCTTCCTCGGCTAATCCTCGGAAGAACAAAACTATCACAATAAATCACGTATAGAGGGACCATTGTTGCAAAAGTAAGCCAATGACCACTATTTATTGCAGAGTATCTTTCCTAGAGTTAAAATATTCATAATAAAGCATTTAACTAAAAGCCAAACATTCATCAGCAACGAGAGTACTTTACAATAATCAAAAGATTCAATAGATCCGCGTTTCCCTATGCCGCCTCCAATGACAATGTTGAAACGCACACCTCTGGCACATACTACTTCTGCGAACGCTAATTTTTTTTAAAGTTGGAATTATCACAATTGTAGGTCGAACGATCTTAGCTTATAGGTACGAAGATAGCATTTAAATAATTCTAGAGCGATCAGAACTTTTAGGCCTAGCATTTAGCGATAACAGCAGAGCATTTAGGCCTATTGCTTTCGCGGTTAAGCCTATTCATTCATGCAACACTGGATTAAGAGTAAATTCTTGAATAGCGCCGCTCTCAGGTGCACACAGACCTGTGGATAGGCTTACAATATGCAGTTTCTATAGCAATCCGGGAATCTTGAAGTTATTATATGAAGCCATCGTATTGTTCTGAGTTGCGGGGTACACACGTCGTCTGGTGTATGCTTTCGTTTTGTGTAAACCGTTTCTGATGCTGCGACGATTTTAGGTTTTATATTTGGGATTCCCATTGATAGTGTAAACACCAGGTTTGATCGCCATGTTGGGTGGATTCCTCCAAGCATTGTTTTTCACATGAAACAATTGTAAGTCGTTAACGAATCCTTTCGTTTTTTTTCCATTTGCCTTCCTTTCTCTAATGTTAAAATGTGGTAATCAAATGTTATTATTTCGTTGAGTTACGTCGAAAAAGATTTTTTAGCTATAAGGAAGCAACAATGACTTATTTTGACGGTTTTTAAAATGTCACTTGATTACCATCAGAACTATGTATGCTTCGTTGGAATTCCTTAATTATTCATGATTCCAAATTTACAATGGCGAGTGTTAGATTGATAAATTAGTAAAATCGTAATTTCGTGGCTTATAATTGATCAATTTACGACAAATTCGAAGCCAGCAATAGTTTTTGGGCTACAAACAATGTGGCGGATTTCAGAGCAATCTGCCTTTTAGTTTGGGCTCCACCAGACTACAAAAGTACAGACAACCAACCAAACAAACAACAGACCAATCAACCAACATTTTGCAATTCAGTGTCCGTTATGGTTTAAGCTCCGCTCGCTCCGCTCCGCCAATACCATATACTCCCAGGCCATGTTCTCCCGATTAGCTGCTAATTACAAAATTAAAACGGCAGGTAAAATAAAATAGTCCTACAAGCTGAAAATTATTAGGCCTTAAATCACGTTGCCTTCGTCCGATACATTATGATACACTATGACAAACAGGGTCCAGCCGAGTAAGCAATAGCCTAATGATCATCTTAGTAAGCCTCGTCATAAAAACGATTCAGTTTGTGTTTGGGCACTTGGTTAGTTGGGGCCAGGGAATATCTTGTTCCCTAACCTCAGGAAATAAGAAGACCAAAAACAAGAGAAAGCTGTCTAGAAACAACTTAAGTTTTCAGCCATTAGCCATCAGACGTTTTTTTTTTTGACGGCATACGTTTCCAAATATCGAACTAATTCATAGCCTAGTTTGTTTAGCGATTGTAATCAGCTACGACATGGAGACACCTATTCCTCAGTAATGTGCCTGACCTAACTTTATTCAGTATATGTGTCACATAAAAGAACATAGTTATCTAAATTTGGTCAAAGTCGGACCATTGGAAGTCTTCTGTCATATGGTATCAGCGCCGTATTAATCCCCATAGAGGCCTGGTGCTTAGGATTTATTGTGGCCCCTCGCCCCCCATGACTCACAAAAAAAGAGAAAACGATAATTTTTTAATACAAATTTTCACTAAAAGTAAAAGAAATTTTATTTAAAACAGTACCTTATTTTATTTTTTTCCGTGACTGTGAGGCACCATTGAGGCCCTTTTTCGGCCTGTGGCCGTGTGTTTCAGCACCCAAAGCACCACCTTTTAAAAGACTTGGGCCACCTAAAGTTAAGTTAAATATGTAATAGATATCCGTGAAGTAGACCCGGTTATCCCGAAATAATTGCTCGTCTGCGAGAAACGGAACAGTACAAAGATCGAGGGGTTGCGAAATCGCACGAGCGCGCCAGCGCGAGTTCGATTTTGCTGCCCCTAGATCTTTGGACTGTTCCGTTTCGAGCAGACGAGCAATTATTTCGGGATAACCCGGTCTAATTCACGGATATGTGTTTTAATGCTAAGGTGTGACGTCGAGCCAACATGTCTAGTTATTTGAGATTAAGAAAAAATTTATTTGAAAATTTTAGTTGTGAATTATGACGTAAATTCCTGAACTCAAACTTCCGGTTTAAACTTCCTGTCTGCGAAAGTCTCCCGTACGCGAGGACGTCCCTATATCCAGTCCCAGTCACCGACGTTTGTGTTTAAGGTAAAACCGTATTTTTTCTACTTTATTAGTTTAAATAAGATATAGCGTACAAAAAACGCTATTCGCTTGAGTCTCGTAGGTTTTAGTCTTTTGTACGCCGTAACCGGCAAGAAGACTATTGCAACGACTTTGTCCGTCCGTCCGTCGCTTTTTTCAACTTCGCAACAGTACCAGATATTGACGACCATTGTTTACAACGTCCATTGTTTACAACGTCCATTGTTTACAACGTCCATTGTTTAATAGACTGCTTCTACGTAACTAAATTAAATAATAACAGCAGTTGTAGTGCATGAGAGGTGTGCGTCTCAACATTGGACGTGGAGGAACTGTACAGAAGATCGGTGCGACTAGGCAGTCGCTGTAGCCGCTTGTTTAGGTGTGTTTAGAAGGTATCAGTAGGCTAGTTTTCGTACCGTCGGAACGAAAGGTTGTCGGTTCGGCTTGGACTATTCATTCATGGATGGGGGTGGGGAGGGGGCTAGCATCGTACGCGAGGTTTTTTTTTTTGTGTTAGTGCGGAAAATGTCGCCAGGTTACAAATGTGCTGTTCGCTTGAGTATCGTATGTTTTTAGGTGTATTTAGGTGTGTTTACAAGTGTCGGTAGCCTAGTTTTAGTACTGTCAGAGCGAAAGGTTGGCGGATTGGGCCACTCCTCCATGGGTGGGGTCCTAGCATAGTAGCCTACGCGAGGTTTTTTTTCTTTGCTTTCGTGTTAGTTCTTGTGTTGTTTACGGTAGTTTTGCAAAGTATGTCACATGGTAGATCAGTGGTTGTGTGGAGCGCGGAAAAAGTGTTAGATTATCAAAAAAAGTGTGGGTTATCGAAAAAGTGTGGGTTATCAAAATTAACCCACGGTCACGTGTGTGGGTTTTCAGATTAACCGTATATAACGGCTACACTTTTAGCATTGAGATGTGTTGGCGTGACGTCACCGCCGTGCATTAAATATACTTAGGCTTGGATAAAAGGTAGGAATATTTGTTATTCAACAAGATTAAGAATGACAAATATACGCCAAATAGGAACCGTCCCACAGCGCCTTTTCGTATACCTTATTAAAGAATTGTAGGTATAATTTATAATAATTTCCGACTTTTAAACCTTTGACCTATGAAATTAACCAAAATGGACAAAACTTAGGCGTGAGTGAAAGGTGATAAAACTTAGGCTTGAATCTTATGAAACTGGTGTATGTCAAATAGGGACGATTTCATATCAGGAATTGTGGGAATAGTTTGTAATAATTTTCAGTTTTAAGGCACTGCTTCGACTACCGAATTAATCGAAGTAGATATAATTATGCCTGAATGAACGCTCGGAACATCTTTATTTTATCGTATGAGGCTAAGAAAACGTGCGCACGACAAATAAGGAGGACCGTCTCATAGCTATTTTTGTGTATAACCTGCTGAGGACTTGTGTGTTATAATGAATTCAAAACAATAGTTTGAGGGCCGGTTCCAAGTTAAGAGAAACAAGTTTTGTTTAGTCTTTTTGGATACAACATTGCCACTGTCCCGAGGCCTAATAACCATTTAAGTTAATTATACAGGCAACAGTAGTACTTTACAGTTGTAAATTATTATAAATTATACCCACATTTGCTTAACAAGTTATACGAAAGAAAGCTGTTGGACGTTCCCTATTTGCCATTGAAACCCGTCCTTAGTCTCTCTGCGTAAAAACATTCTCACCTTTCGTCATTTTTAACCTAATATTACCTGTATAGGTTAATTAATTAGATCTTTGGAATGCTTCAGGTTGGTGGATATTATAAATTGTATCACATATTGCATAGTCTGCTTGTGGGCAACGATCCGGTCGAGTACTGCGGGTGTGCCCAGGACACCATCGCTCGAGTCTCCTCTCTCCTTGGAGAGAGGGGTCTAATCCTCGCCCCTGCCAAGACGGAACTGGTTGTTTTTTCCAGGTCGGCTGTTCGTAGACAGAACCCCCCCTCTCCCCCGTCCATTGTTGTTGGCAGCTCAGTTGTTGTCCGAACGCCCTCTGTTAAGTACCTCGGCGTGTTATTAGAAGAGCGGAATCTCCATGTCAGGCATCTGAGCAGGGTGGAGGCGTACACCTCTATCCTGAAACACCTTGCCAGGATTGATGGGGTCACCAGGGGGTCTTTGGTTGCTGTCTATCGAACATACATTAGGGCTCTTCTTGATTACCACCTGCCATTCCTGGGTCCATATCAGCGCCACATCTGGTCCCTTCAGGTGAACCACTGTCTCCATATAGTTTCTGGCTGCCTTGTCACGACACCGGTCCAGGCTCTCTGGAATTGAGTGTTGTGAGCCACCGCTTGACTGTCGCTCTTGACTGTCGCTCTCAGTGCCTGGTGCGTCAGAAATGTTAACGGGGAAAAGGACGACCACGTGGGAAGAGCCATAGTGGATTACTGCAGTCTCAGTCCTGTTGTCCTGTGGGCACTTTGCGCTCTGGGCCATAGTGCCTCGGTACTCCATGGCCTGTCTGCCGTTGGCCCGCTCGCCCTGAAAATGTTAAAGGGTCGTGCAATTGGTTCTGTGTCCTCCAGTACAGCGGGTGAGCTCTGTGCTATCTGTGTGGCTCAGGATGTAGCCCTTGATATAGGTCTTCTATCTTTCACTATCTTTGCTGACTCACAAGCAGCAGTCTGTTTCCTACGACGAGCTGTGGCGTCTCTTGACCTGAGCGACCCTGCTGTGTACTCCATCTGTAAAAAAAACTGTGGACTGTGTGTTGCTCAGGCCACGTGACTCTTCGGTGGGTCAAGGGGCAGACTGGTGTTGTTGACAATGAGCAGGCAGATGGTCTTGCCAGACAAGCTACCATATCTGAAGCTGTCCACCTGTCGGTAGTAATGGCCGCTCTGGCAATGAAGTCTTTCCTCCAAGTGTGGAGTAGGGAGTGGCAAGCTGGGGCCTACAGCCACTTTCTATTCGGTCTTCTGCCTCAGTGCAATCATTAGTCCGTCTTGTTTAGCCTTCAGTTTTAGATGGTGAAAACCGTGTCCCCATCTGCACACTGGCCACCCACTCTTGAGTGCTCATCAGTTAAGGCTAGGGTGGACAGTTTCCCCTCTGTGCTCATCACGCGGGGTGGAATAGTCATGCGAGCACTTCCTTTTCCTCTGTCATGCTCTTTGCGCACACAGAGTTGTTCTCGCGAGTCATTTCCGTCGTCACCCATCGCTTGTCAGTCTCCTGCCTCTCTCTGATGGTGCTGTTGCCCTTCATAGGCCGAGAGCTGTTGCGTGCTTTGTCAAGGCCACCGGGGTGATGGTGAAAGCAGGCCCGTGTACAAAGCAGCCTCCCCCCCCCATGGTACACCAGTCTGTCTCCGGCCAGTCCGTTCGAAGGTTGTTGTAGAAGTGGTCGGTTAAAGTATATCAGTTGGTATCAAAGACTTTCATACTGAGCAAAGTGTAATTTTGTGTAATCAGCATGTGAGTGTGAATATGTATTGGTGTGAACTTTTAGCTGTTGGAAGGAGCATACAGCGACAGGCCAGACAACCAGAAATAAATTCAAATTCAAATTCCTAGAAATCAGCAAGCTGTATCTGAAAAATTTGTGTTTGACAATTGGCAAAAATTAAAAGACACAGCCGCGAAAGACATAGGACTGGCGTACTTGAAGAAAGTGTATGGTGGCAATTTGCGTAATATTTGTATGATCAGGTCGGTGTTTTTTTTTTTTATGCAATAGGGCGGGAGCCCAATATTATTCCCTTCAAATGTTTGACGCCGCAGCATCTGTTGTACGCCCGGGAGAAGTGAAAGCCGTATATCCATTGTGCATAGGAAATGCTTTTCAGATTGTGTTGAAGAGCCCAGCGGCAAAGAAGAAGCTTCTTGCAGCATCATTATCCATATGTGATTTTTATGACAACATATTCATCTGCCATATGAATTTTCTGCAGAAAACGTTAGTGGAGCCTTCAGGCATTATGGAGTGCTGTTACATCATGACTACGAAAGAGTAATGAAAGGAAACAAAGATGTATGTGCATCAGGTGTGCACGTAGTTAGGTTTCGTTTTCATGAGCACACCACTTTGGATAATGTTCCTGCATTTTGCATGTGCGTGGTATTCCAGCGTTGGTCGTGGTTTCAGATTGCACGCTGCTCTGCCTGTGCTGTGGCATCCGCGGCCATTTCCTTTATGTTTGCGCGAGCGCAGAGTGTGCGGTGTGTGGCTGCTTCTGCGACCCACGTGACCTGTGCCCGCACTTACGAGCAATTTCGATAGCCGAGGCCAATGAAAGCTGTTGCATTCATAGCGTGGAAGAAGTGGCTGAGTCTAACTTCACGCAACAGCAGCCACAACAGCAGCCAAGGGAACGAAGCCGAGTGCAAGTTCGTGACAAGACTGCTGCTGCTTGTGCAACGTACGTGAATGTCAATGCTTGTGTGAGTACAAGGTTCATGAACCTCACAACACGATCAGTGCATATGCAACCGGTACAAGTGCTTAGTGCTACTTTAAACCAACATGCGTACACGGAAACCAGAACAGTACATCATCAAAAGATGCCGGCTCTGAGGTTTCGGATGGAGCCAGCCAAAGGCCGGTTTAAACGACAGCGTATGAAGAAGAAACCAAAGCACCAAGGTATGGCAGAAAAAGTAAGTGGCAAATCAGAAGAGAACGAGGAAACAAATGAGAATGTTGCTGCAGACCCTTCCAGGTGTGCATCAACTCTAGTGCCAGAAGCTGCAGTCAGTGTTGTGTGTGATATTGTGAATGAAATGTCCAAAGTACAGGTGCAAGTGCAGAGATCAGTGTGTCGATCAACAATGAAGAAGATGTGGTGTGTGCACTACCCAGTGGCAGTGCGGCTGGTTCCTCGAGTAAGCTGCATCAAGTGCTGCAACCGGCAGCGTTGCATAACTGCTTTGAAGGAACGCAAAAATAGAAAATAGCATAGAAGTGGCTATTAGCTAGCTCCTTTGGAACAGGTAGTTGCGTGGAGAGTATGCGACCCATCTTGTGAAGTTATTATGCATGAAACTAGTAGTTTAAGTAGTGGAGTAGACGGAGGGGATAAGGAGAGTTCACAGTTGTAAACTGCACTATTCCACAGTCTCTTTTCAATCGGAACCTGGAATGCACGTAGGATAAGTGGTAAAAAAAAAAGTGAAATTGAAGATCTGTTGCAGTTCAGTGACATTCTGGGTGTACAGGAAGCGCGAGTAACAAATTTAGATATTAGTACCATCTCGAATCTTCATTGTGTCATTTCAAGCGTGCATTCCAGTGTTCGGAATGGCAATCCCGTTTCGCCAAAACGAACTTCAGAAAATTTTACGGGTACGACATTTAATACTACATTTCTATGTAATAGGGCTTTAAAAGGCAAACATTTAACAGAGACAAGCAGTGATAGAATAAGCCCAGTTGATATATTAGCTTTTTGAAAACTGGCAATGCAGACGTGTCCTTTAACGTGGAAAAACGTGTACTTTAGATATTGTTTATAATGCTTGGTCGTCACTATGTCAATGCCAAGGTTCTCTGTTAAGAATACTTAGTTATACATATGATGGTTACCCTTTCCCAAACGGGAATTCCCGTTTTGCAGAAACTCTTTTCGCAGATTCAAAATATCCTTCAAAAATTTAACATTGCAGAATTCAAAGAGGTATATCTAATTGGAAATAATTCGTGATTAGTTGCTGTTTTGATGTTATGAGTTTAGCCACATTGAGCGCGGCAGCGAGGCACGTAATTTGAAACAAATTATTCTGCAAAACGGGAGTGTGTCTATAAATGTCTGACCATTATCATGTTATGAATGTTCGTGTTTAAATGTTTTAAATGTTTCGTGAGCCTAAAATTTCGTGAACGGTATTTGGCGAAACGGCATTTGGCGAAACGGGACGTAACCGGGGTGGGAGTGGAGGAAATTCAAAGGTGGTCACAGCCGTAGTTGATGTTGACAGTTTTGGTAGTGACGTAGATGTTGGCACTTGGGAGATGATCCCCGACTCCGGTCGGCATATGCCATTATCGGGATTTCAGTATGTCCATCCCACGTCTCCTCCTCTACTTCTTCCATACGATGGCCTAAAGCTGTTGCATATTCTGAATGTCGTGTTGTTACGATTGATGTGACGACAGAGATTACCATCGCGTGACCACGGTGTACTCGTGAAGATTATGTATGATAAGATCTAACAAACCGACAAACACATGGTCGTGAGCGTGACATTCAAGACGACGACCCACATCTTGAGCGAAATGTGGCTAACCCAGATGAACGAAATCAACGTGAACTATTGTTTTAGTAACTTAAATGGGTCGTGTGATGTGAAACCGAGAAACGGTCTCACATGAATATTGCTTACAACCGCGGTTCACAGGGTTAAACTGACTGATGAAGCGTAGTAAAATTCGAGCTGTGTTTTTTAAGGACGCATGCAATGTCAATCAATGTGATGGGAAAAAAATTCTAACCGTTGAAAGTACACCACACATCGTGCATCGACTATACACTGGTTGCACAAACGACCCCCACACAATGGTTGTGAACAAACCAAAAATAGGAAGTTTCAAATCGCACTATAAATACACAAGTAAAAATTCTTGAAATTAAGAACGGAAGACAGGTAAAAGTACCAAATAATTAAAAAAAAAATTACTTGAGGGCAGTAAACACCGAGTTGTGTAATTACTGCAACTTGTTCCAACTGACAGAGCTATGTAATAAATAATTAGTATTAAAAAACGCTTAAGCGTATAAAATACGGATGTAAGCCTTAAAAAAGTGAAAGCCGTAAAGGAACAAATATTAGAAATAGACATGTAAGCCATCAGCGTCGCACTAATACGTGTAAAAGAATATCCAGCGACCCAAAAAAACAAGCTGGAGCTTCTTTTACACCGTATTAGTGCGACGCTGATGGCTTACATGTCTTTTTCTAATATCTGTTCCTTTAGGGCTTTAAGTTTTTTAAGGCTTACATCCGTATTTTATACGCTTAAGCGTTTTTTAATACTAATATCCCTTCTTGTTTTTCTTATTTTAGCAAGAATAACACAGAAAAGAACACTGTAATCACCTTAAAATAACTGTTGTAAGAGAGTCTTTTCCGTGGCTGATTCGTTTTATACTGCTAAAAGTGACTTTTGCACCCAATTTCATGTTTTTAGCTTGATCTATAAGAATTTGTTGCCCAAACCCCTGGGAGGCATCACGAGGAGGTTCTGGGGCGGGAGGGGGGGGGAGCACTGATGGCAATTTTGGTATTTCATTGGGGTCCATGGCTGGTTCGATTTTTACTGCTAAGAAAGACTTGTGTACCAAATTTATGTTTTCTGCAAAACTTCTGCAAAAATTTGTTACTCCACTTAATGATTTCTGCCCAGTGCTCTACAATAATAATTGCTCTGCCGATGCGAATACTGCAGTAACAACAAAATCGTGTTCAAAAGGCCCTGATCGGTGTTAATACCTACATTTTGAGCTGTACAAATTGAAAATTGGTTCATTGGTTCGATCTCTAGGTGAGAGCAAAAGTTCTAACCCATTTGGCCTTCCGTGTCAAGAATAATGTAGTTACATTAAAATAGCATGCGAAAGGCCCTAGGCCTTGTCCATACCTACGTTTTAAGCTATAGAACTTGAAAATCGGTTCTGTGGTTCGATCTCCAGGCGAGGACAAAGGGTCCCAACAGCAACATTAATGATTTCTGCCCAGTGCTCTGCAATAATAATTGCTCTGCCGACGAGAATACTGCAGTCACATTAAAATCGGGTTCAAAAGGCCCTGGTCGGTGTTAATACCTACATTTTAAGCTACACAAATTGAAAATCAGTTCATTGGATCGATGTCTAGGTGGGAGCAAAAGTTTTAGCCCATTTGACTTTCCGTGTCAAGAATATTGTAGTTACGTTAAAATAGCCTGCGAAAGGCCCTAGGCCTAGTCCATACCTACGTTTTAAGCTATAGAACTTGGAAATCGGTTCTGTGGTTCGATTTCCAGGTGAGAGCAAAGAGTCCCAACAACAACAACAACAACAACAACAACAACAACAAATGGCCATGCTGTGGACGCCGAACGGTTTGATTGTTGTCATTACAATTTGTAATGTGGTGAAATAGTTACGACACGACCCGAAATACCGAATTTCGTTGTCTATGTCAATTCTGGACGAGACTATAGGAGTTAAAAGTTTGACGTTTAACATGGAAGTTCATGCTGAGGCTGACTTAAGGACCGCTACCGCGGTCCTTGATAAAAAATTGATATGAAGAAGAACTATCAAATGTAACTAGAACAGAAATGAATAAAATTAAATAACCTGCATAAAATCCCATAATATTGAACAGGGTGGTGTACACCCTGGTATCACTTTGAACGTAGGTTAATGCATCTAAGTAACGTAAGAGTGGGGATTGACCCGTTTCAATAGTCTCTATAAAATATGACTTGCAAAAAAACCTAGCTGCTAATTCCGCAAAACTAATTTCGTAGAACGCCGTCTGATGCACAACGTGATAGAGCCCTCACCTGTGGTCAATTTGAAGGACTGTTTACCGTGTGTGGCACCACCCAAAGTCTTGGCATCGAGGGAAGCGGTCCACCATACCTATTACCCTTCACCATCGAATCTGTTGGGATATGAAGATCACTGCAATTACTCTATAAACGCTACCGTCTTACAACACTTGCCAAACTTCACCCAATACCAAACAGAGCCTATACTACACAAGGCCAGTTCCATCACGATCAGTATGTTGATACTACCATGATTCAGAGACATGCAAGATTTCCAGACGATCAGCGAAATATTCCGTCTATTGCCACCAAGAATCGCACAACTTCTGGGACTGCTTCACCATAGACCCCTCTACGTATCCACGTAGTGCGAAGTGTTTATCCTGCTTCGGTTATTGACATATTGAGACCGTGTGCGGTAACGATGCCACGCGACCACAGGACCCCCAAAAACCCACTGGAGATGTTGCCATGGTGAATGACCTTGATAACCGGGACTTAGGCAATACGCCATAACCAAGTTAGACGAGCACAAAATCCTCAAAGGCAATAAATAGCGACAATGGCAATGACCAACATATTATGGCATTCTTGTGCCAAACACACACGAGGCTAACGGCGCTCCTTATAGTGGGATTGGAAAACCCCAAAAAGTGGCACAATATTTCAGTACTGGCAGAGAACAAATCCTTTAGGCTGAAGATAGCACATATATTCCTGAATGTAAAAACGCCCGAGCCCCAAGTTTTAGAACTCTCATTAGTCAGTAATGACATCATCAAAATGGCGGTCATGTTGAAAGTCATATTTCTTGAACACCGCTGTTTATTCAGTTAATTATCTTTTGTAGAATTTTTTTCATACGTCTGAGTCTAAAACACTACTGTGACGATAAGAAACAAAAATGGTGGAATTTGTCACATAGGATTAAATATGGCCGATAATATGGCCGACAAAATTGAAAAAATAAGCCTTTCGGCCACATGGTTATGTTTGGTGTTTTGGGGGTTGCTGAATTCGGTAGTGGTACTAAAAATAGTGCCGGACAATTCCAGAAGTGATAACCTTTTTGGTACATTCTATACTTCTGTTTTCCACACGGACAAAAGTATTACAGCTAATAAGTCTTGACATTCCTACCCCACTTCTTAGTAGGACGACTTAGGGCCCAAAATTGATGAAATCGAACATTTTGGTATGGATGCACATGAAGTGTAACTGGATAAAATAGCTATGATACCAAGTTCAAAACCCCAGAGGGGAGGAAGTATTGGTTCCACCCCCCCTCCCCCAAATAAAACCTTTTTTTTTATGTAGCTCCTAAACCGTCAACAAATCAAAAGCATAATGTGAAAATAAAAACGTTCACCACACACTTCTTGACAGGAAAGGTAATAAACATATTTTACGTGAAATCAAACATTGAACCCGAAAATCTTATTTCAAGTATATCTCCCTTAATTTGCGCAAATGCTCCTTTTATCAATTAGCTGTAGTAGTGATTTTCCTGTTCAAATTACTCTTGCGAGCCGAAGGAAGTACATGTCGGGATTTACTTCCTTAGGATATTCTGAAAGGTTGGAATCTATTCTTTCCATCAATCCCAACCAAAATTGTTTAGCTTAGAGAGGAACCATCCTATGCCCATTTGAAGGTGAAGTCGTGGTATAAAGACGCGAAAGCAAATGGTGACTTTCAAATTCAAAGTGCTCTTGAGAACTCTCTAATAGAACGAAATGGGCATACTTAGGATATTCTAAATGGGGTGATCTACTCTATCCATCAATCTTAACCAAAATTGTTTAGCTTAGCTAGGGACTGTCTTGTGCCCATTTAAAGGTGAAGAGGAAATGGCGTAACGGTGAACACTCTAACAATCAGAAATGGACATGCTTAGGATATTCTGAAAGATGGTTATTCATTATTTCAATTAATTCTAACCAAAATTGTTTTGTTTAGCTAGGGACCGTCTTACGTCCATTTAAAAGTGAAGAGGTAATGGAGTAGCGGCAAAAAAGTATGTTGATTTTCGAATTCAAAGTGCACTTGCGAGCTCTGTAATAGCCCGAAATGGACATGCTTAGGGGTTTTGTAAAAGGTTGAGATCTATTCTTTCCATCAATCCTAACTAAAATTGTTTAGCTTAGCTAGGCACTAACCTACGGCGATTTAAAGGTGAAGAGGTAATGGCGTAACGGTGAAATCATATGGTGATTTTACAATTCAAACGCTCTAATAGTCAAAAATGAACATTCTTAGAAGTTTCTGAAAAGTGGAGATCTCTTCCTTCCATCAATCCCAACCAAAATTGTTTAGCTTAGCTAGGGATCAACCTATGCCCATTTAAAGGTGAAGAGGGAATGTCGTAACGGCGAAAGCGTATGGTGATCTTCGAATTCAAAATGCACTTGCGAGCTCTCTAACAGCTCGAAATGAACATGCTTAGAATTTTCTGAAAGGTGGATCTCTATTATTTCCATCAATCCTAACCAAAACTGTTTAGCTTAGCTAAAGACCATCCTACGTTCATTGAAAGGTGAAGACGTAATGGTGTAGAAGCAAAAGCGTATATTGATATTTGAATTCAAAGTGCACTTGCAAGCCCTCTAATAGTCATAAATGGACATGGATAGGTCTTCTGAAAGGTGGAGATCTATTCTTTCCATTAATTCTAACCGAAATTGTTTAATTTACGTAGGGACCATTCTACGCCCATTGAAACGTGAAGAAGTAATGGCCTAGCGACGAAAGCGTGTGGTGATATTCGAATTCAAAGTGCTCTGGCGAGCCCTCTACTAGCCCGAAATGGACATGCTTAGAATTTTATGAAAGGTGGGGATGTATTCTTTCCATTAATCCTAACCACAATTATTTAGCTTTAATATAAATACAAATACAATAAACTAGCTGCCACACCAATTACAACTACACGTTTACACCGTTTAGACCCTATCGAAGGTAAACACTTTCGGTTAGGATTGATCGAAAGAATAGATCCCCCACCTTTCAGAATATCGTAAACATGTTCATTATCTCTTTACCTTTAAATGTGCGTAGAACGGTTCTTTTCTAAGTTAAACAATTTCAGTTAGTATAGATGGAAAGAACAAATTCACACCTTTCTGAGTATGCTAAGCATGTCTATTTTGGGCTATTAGGGAGCTGGCAAGATCACTTTGAATTTGTAAATCGCCGTCCTCTTTTCCTTTTAAAGGGTGTAGGACGGTCCCTATCTAACCTAAACGATTTTGGTTAGGGTTGATGGCATCATTATAACAGGGCACTAGCGCAATACTTGAAATAGCATTTTGGAGTTCAATGGTTGCTTTTACGTAAAAGATGTATATCACCTTTCCTGTCCAGAATTGTGTACTGAACGTTTTCGTTTCAAATTTTGCTTTTGATAATTATGTTGATGGTTAAGTAATTACATCAAAAAAACTGATTTTGAACTTGCTATCACATCTATTTTTTCAGTTACCCTTCACGTGCATCCATACCAAATTTCAGCTTTTCACACAAAGTGAACCATTAATTTTGGGCCACAAGTCGCCCTACTAATAATTGGGGTAGGAATGTGAAGACTTATTATGAGCTGTAATACCATGTTTTGTATGTGTGCAAAACATAAATATACAATTTGTCAAAAAGATTATTGTTTCTGGGATTGCATGGCACTATTTTTGGTATCACCACTGAATTCAGCAACCCCTAAAATTTATAATTTGACAACAAACATGATCATATGGCCGCAAGGCTAATTTTGAGAGGTTTGGTGGCCATATTTAATCATATATGACAAATTTGCCATTTTTGTTTCTTATCATCACAAAAGTGTTTTAAACTCCAATGCTTTTGAAAATTAGGAGCTATAGAAGATAAATAACTGAGAAAAAGTAGCGGGATTCAAGAAATATAACTTTCAACATGACAACCATTTTGATGACGTCATTACTGACTAATGAGAGCTCTAAAACTTGGGATCTCAGGCGTTTAGCGTTCAGGAATACATGTACTACCTTCACCCTAAAGGATTTGTTCTCTGCCAGATATCTGAAATAATTTTTTGCTTCCCAGCCCCACTATAACGACACTCCCATCAACATCGAAAACTTTATCGAAATAACAGCTAACAAGAACCGAATTCTGTAGTGGTAAAGTTAATCATAAGACAACCTGTTATGGGAGTAGTGATTATTTTGTAAATTTCCTTCGTTTATGGCATAGGTGTAAGTCTGTACTTACTTAGGAATTGTTACAAAAATACTGCCCATCAAAAATGCACCCCTGTGAACATAGGCTTAGTCTCCGAAGGAGCATACACGTCCGGCCTATTGATTAGAGACATAAGAGTGATCGGACATAACCGTCGCGTAAGAAGGCAAAATAAGGCTATAGTATTATACTCCATGGTGGTGGTACCGACAGCAACACGAAACTTGCTCTCGCGGTCTCGTTTAATAAATAATATGCCCAAGCTGCCAACATTAGATCACAAGTGTTTACCTAAAGGTTCGCTTGGTTGGCGCTAATGACCAAGTTGTCGACGCGCCATTAAGCCTCAATCCACTCCCCCATTCGTACGTTATGTTTGGATGATGGAATCAACATCTTTTTGATATAGATTTCGAGGTAGATGAGAAATATAATATAAACGGTGATACTGTAACCCGTGAACTGAACACAGCGTACAAACAGGGTAAAAGAGATGTGGTATTTGGCTACCCACTCTTAGTAGCCCATGACAAGAGCCAACGTCATGAATGCTATCCTGAACGCAAACTGATTTAATGTATGTGTCTGATAAAATGTGTCATGAGTCGTTGAGCCCCCCCCCCTCTCCTTGAATGTAAACACGAATCCTTTCCTCACCAACGATACTGGATATCAAGGCCCAACAGACCCAAAGCATACCCATGAACCGTATATGACATCAACTCCCCCATTTGCAATGTCCACTCCTAAAAGTTAGTGGTTTTGCGGAAGCTAATTTGGATGCGTATTAGGTTAGGAATGACCTAACTCCTTAGTCTGGTGAAATATGCAATGCCCCCATGTCCTCTGTTGGCTGTGTATAACTCACCAAGAACATTAGAAGAAGACATGGAATTGCTCGATAGAGTGGGCCTGTCCTACATCAATCAACACAATTCCGCAACACAATTCTTTGTTGGAAAGATCAAACCTCTCATTGTTGCACAGGCATTTCTAACTGACGCGATCCTACCAGACACGTTCTGGGCACCCACCTGCCTATCAGCCTCATTGCTCCACCTGCTCCTTGGCTCTTCCAGGTGACATATCCCCTATGCAAGCGTGGGAAAACAAGATATCCATGTACAGAAAATGCGACGGTTCAGATGTTTAGCATATGTGTTTCTGTAACCTATATCTAGGCCAACCAATGATGCGGTCATGAGTTCGTTGCGAATCGACATTGGTTATGATGACCTCCAGACAGCCTCGAAAACTTACAACCCTACAACGGGCTAGTTAGTGGTGCACACTGACATCAGATTTGCAATGGCATGCAATGCTTGGGAATACTTTATGAATACCCATTCAACCTCACATGTTGTGAGAGCACCACTCCTATAACCGGCCCCAGATGCCGACACCAAACATGAATACAAGACAAATTCATCATCTTTTAGTGCCTTGACCCAACAGACACATGTCCGGCGTCCCGTGGCTACAGGTACACTCCCAGTTGGTGTGGTTCCACCAAGTAACCTAGACCTAGACGTGGACTCCCTGATATGGGATAGTGACACTAGTGCTACGTGCTCGGGCTATAGCTCCATGTTTGCAGTAGATCATGTATGTGAACGATAGGTATTCAGCCCCTTGCAACATGAGCGACGGTCAGTTGGATGGTCCCCTGGAGTTTCCGATTCCGAACCATTTAGTACTCCCTCACCCCCCCCCCGGAGTTTGAAGGAAGGGGTGCATCCTCACCCCCAGTTGGGATTCCGGTCCAATTCACCAGAAAACAACAATACCTAGAGCTGCTATATATTGGTCTACCTTAGTCCCCACATTTTCTATTAGGACCCCGACTAATATTCCGCATGCCAAGAAGGACCAGTCAGTGGAGGCTCACTACACTCTACCCAGAGTGACTCGACTGGCGTAGATACCAAGCATCCTGTGATGATTTGCAGGCACTCATTAATAACCACCTGTAGTGCTTTCACATGTCGGGGCACCGGACAGAGGAAAGGCACGTGGTAGTCGAGCACCGAACACACAAAGCCTCTGTACGTCGACAAAAGAGCACCTCTGCATACAGTCTTACTCCGGGCCAACACTCGTAGAACAGAGGTCCTCGCTCTGATCTTTTCTCGGAGGGCAATAACATGGCTGTTCCATTCGAGGCGCTCATCCAGTACTACGCCAAGATAATGCACTGTATCCTTCTGCTGCACAACAACACCATTGACAACCACTGTAGCAGGAGTCCGATTCCTCACTCTAGACCGTGCGAAAACAACCAGCTCCGTCTTCGCTGGAGCCAGTTGCAAACCCCTGTTCGCTAACCGTGCAACCGCAACACAAAGAGCTGCCTATCCTAAAAGACCCCTATCCTAAACTGCCTCTGACGAGCAAAAACCATTAACACGCATCACAGACCGCCGTTCCCCTAACAATGCAACAATAGCAGTAGTCAAACTCTTGCCAACTTCCATACCCTCAAGAGCCACCTTGATCCAGTCAATCCGGACAGTGTCAGAGGCGGCCTTAATATCGAGGAACACAGCGACCACTACACTGTCATGAGCCCACGCCTCGTGAATACCTGTCAAAAGATACAGAACCGCATCCTAAGCACTGCGATCCGACCTGTATCCAAACTGGACCAGTGAGAAACAGTTGTTGTATTCCAAGTGCCATTCCAATCTCTTTACAAGCATCCACTCATAAACCTTCCGTACACATGACAGAAGCGCAATAGTTCTATAATTTAGTAGACATGATCGGTCATTCCCCGGTTTGTGCAATGTGACGAGCGTTGCGTAAAGCCACGATGGTGGAACATTCCCACCATCTAAGAGCTCCTGAAAAATACTCACAACTGCTTCTGTACCCGCTTTTGACGCCGCTCGAAGGTCCCTGTACGATATCGCATGAATTCCCACTGTACTTCTATCCCTAAATTTTGACAGCCCCTCTGCAAACTTGCTGTGGATCCGTGGCAGGTCCTCTGCACGCTGGGTTAGAACACACTGGGGGGGGGGG
>JAHWFP010193795.1:240350-253644 GCA_023313725.1 Lithobius niger
ATCAATTTTTATCCGTGTACATTTTAACAAGTAAAAATTCAATCATAGAACCCCCTTTTTTTACCATACAACCCCCTTTTTTACGGTACTTGACATTTTGTTTGTAATCCGTGTACCTTTTTTACAGCTATGGCGTCGTGGAACAAAGCTTTATGCATGCAGTCGATTGTTGATTGTTGCTGGCTACTTTGAAACAATTCAACTCAGCTTTGAAAGCCTGCATCTGCGAAATAAATACACCATTCTATCGTTTCTAGCTACCAATTTAGAGGCCTCGAAATTAACAACGTAGCTTAGTTTGGTTTAAATCTATATCGTTTAGATGAAACACGGATTCTTTCTCACGATTATTTATTCGGAGCCGTGGCCCAAAGCCGAACGCCCCATCAATACCACGTATACAACATAACAACTTACGCCTACACAAAGGGTCAAAGGGTTTTCGCGAGCGTTAACCGCACCCGGTCATCTGCCCGACGAAGCCCTAAGGCCCTATGTCTGCAATACCCGGAATGGATTCTCAGGAGGTCACCCACCTAAGTACCAATCGGGGCCAATGCTGCTTAACGAGAACCGGTGTTTCTAACACTGCAAGGCCGCAGACAATATAACACCTTCAACAATCGACTTTTTAGTAAAGATATAAAGGGTTTCAAAGGGTTTAACGAGCGTTAACCACTCTTGGTCATCTGCCCGAAGCCCTAAGGCCCTAAAGATATAACACGTTCACGAAGAATGGATCTGGAGTTTGCTGAGTGTCATTGTTCCTTAATTACAATGGTTAAAACAATGTAAAACAATCAAAATGATCGTTTAGGGTCCCGTAACTCCGGAATGGATCAACCAATTGAAAAAGTGGTCCCTGTAAGGTTGAAGCCCAGGGAAATTTCTGGCTCAGATCATGTTTCAGATTTTAGAAATTAATAGTTTTAGTTATGCTGGAAAGAGGACTTCAATCATGCAGGCGAAAAACGTTTCGATAATTTTTAATTTTCGTCATCAGGTTAGCAATAAAATTAAAGCATGGCAAAAGCAACTAAGTCATCCTACGTTAAAAGCATAAAACTATTATTAAAACGTATAAAAACCACCAATTTCTCTGCTCAAAAGAGGCAGAAATGGCAGCCGAAAAGCAACGACCCACCTGTGTATGCAAGGTGTATGTAAGGTGTATGCAAATCAGGGTCACGTGTTTCAAAGGTGCGAAACACGTGACCCAAATTTGCACACACATTACCTCGCGACTTGGTTTCCCAACGGAGCAGGTGGGTCGTTGCTTTTCGGCTGCCATTTCTGCCTCTTTTGAGGAGAGAAATTGGTGTTTTTTATACGTTTTAATAATAGTTTGATGCTTTTAACGTAGGATGACTTAGTGGCTTTTGCCATGCTTTAATTTTATTGCTAACCTGATGACAAAAATTGAAAATTTTCGAAACGTTGTTCGTATTTTTATGCAGCACTTCTTGGTTTGCCGTCATATAATCTGTTACCGTACTTTTTACTCCATTGCCGTGTATGATAATACCTACACCTTAAGAGCCCTGATCCCGAAGTCCCGTCTAGCCAACAGTATGCAATAAGCAACAATCATTTTACACCTGCTATGCACCAGGCTAATTATTGCTATTTGCAAAGTGGCCGGCAACAATAAGACCTCTAAGCAATGAAAAAAGAATCAAAAAAATATCATATTATCAGCCAGCGAAAAAGAATTGTTTAAAAGAAGCATAACCAACTGGCAGATGAGCAGGCTTTGTCGGGCAGATGACCTGAAGCGGTTTACGCTCGCTCGCTCGTTTCAGTGCTTTGAGCTTACCTTTCTCCATGTGGTGACTGCCTTCGTCAACATTCTCTACGAGTAACTCTCAAACAGCAATTTGGGAAAGATGTCTGGAAAATTCATCTGTAGCTCCGGAACCATATACAAGATCACAGCTAGATACTACAAAGATGGCAAGCTTTGTATCCGATGGATAACATGAGCACCAGCACCTGAAGCAGTGTTGGAACTTTTGAGTTGTTCTTGTTCGAGATGCCAACATGCACGTGTATGGCAAATCATTTGAGATATACTGAGGCATGTAAGCTGGCAAAGTGTGATAACATATACGTATGGGTGAGTCTGTAAAATTGGTGGGTAGAAGATAATTTAAACTATTATGACAGTGTTGAAAGTGATACCGATGAGTAACTTTTGTTGGAATACTCTACTATGGAACTAAAATTGCCAGCCCAGCTGCACATTGGGTGTTTCACAGAAAAAAATCAATATGATCTTGAGAGCATGGATGAAGTTTGATGCCCTGATTGCAATATGGGGATGGTTTGCTGTCTCATGTGTTTGTCACCGAAGGCGTGTATACCGTTTGTGTTTTTGTGCTCACTGGCTAACAAACATTGATTTTAGTTTGCATTGCTCAATCAATTAGCATGCTCAAGCATCGTTTAAGCAATTATTTTTTGCTGGCTATAACCCGAAGGTGTGGACGTGTATCTCATCTGTGCATTTTTGTGCGTTTTGTATACTTCCCCGAGCTTCACTAATCCTTTAATTTAAATCGTCCAACGGTTTATGCCAGCGGTTCAAAAGGTTTTAGCGAGCGTTAACTGCTTCCAATCATCTGCCAGCGGGTTATGAAACAATATGCTATTTATTTGATTTTTTGTTTCATTGTTTAGAGGTCTTATTGTTGTCGGCGACTTTGCAACGTAGTAGTTAACGCTCGTTAAACCCTTTGCAACCCTTTTTTGCAACGTAGCAATGATTAGCCTGGTGCATAGCAGGTTTAATTTGATTGTTGCATATTGAATTGTTGGCTACACGGGACTTCAGGAGGGCCTTAGGGCTTCGGGTAGATGACCAGGAGTGGTTAACGCTCGTTAAACCCTTTAACCCTTTTAACTTCAGGATCAGGACTGGTATAGTCTTAGCTTTTTTAACAACGGTTCATCTCAGTTTGTGCAATGCTTTTCAAAAATATAAAATTTTATCAATCATTGAATTTTTTCACTATTTAATTTGTCTAATTCTGGGCTGCATTAGAAAGAAAAGAATTCGAAATCGTAGCTTTGCTTCCATCGTAGCCATTTTTCAAAGGCAGACATCCGCAATCTTGGATTGGCAGCAATTTTTGTTATCAACAAAAATTTTGAGAAGCCAATAACGGTCTTTAGTCATCCTTACTAAAGAAAAGTTAGTATCCTGAAATTGTACCAAAATATTGGCTGACTAAAACTATAGGCTGGCAGGCACAGCAGCTTGCCCGAGCAGTACCCGACACACACACTTTTACAACTTCAAACATTTGTACTTACGGAATTTGTAATCCGATAAACTATTTCTTAGCACCAAATTAAAGACAGTTTGATTCTCCACAACTTTTATTTTCAAACATTTCGTGTAAAGTCATTACGTTTAAAGCTATTTCGACATAACTGCATTGTCGAGACTAGAAAATTTGATTCAGTCACGTTTTACTCGCCAACCGTTACAACTATGAAAAAAAGTTTTGGGAAAAGAAATTATAGGCCAAGAAATAAGCTTTAACTGAAAAAAAAAGTTTAAAAATCCTATTATTGCCAATTTGCTGATTGCTGATGGCAGCAATTATGGAATGGCCGCCATTTTTAAAAGTTACCATTTTGAGATGGCAATCATACTTTTTTATGTTCCTGAGGCATCCATATAACTGTGGTGTAAAGGAAAATTACTACCCCCGAATTATTCCAAATTCATGATTTTGGCCACTTGGCCCATGGACTAGGGGAAATGTTAGCATGCAAAGTTAATTCAACAGGTGGTTATTTCGTCACATATTCAAGCCCAAAAGAAACAGAATAGTTGATTCTGAGAAGAGGGAAGTAATTGGAGAATGTGAGGGCGGGTTAGGGTGCAGCGTTAGAAGAAGCAGGCATAGAAGGTTTAGGTAGGTGGTTGGAAGGAGAGTGAGAGGTATAGGATATCGCCCGGCTTTCCGAGTGCTGGGATCTAACAATGTCGAAGCCCGAGCCATTGTTGGATTCCAGCATGAGGGAAGCGGGCGATATCCTTCTTCTCACCCGTTTTGAAGCTATCAGTCCGACGTACATTGTTGAGCGCAAGTGAGCGCGAGTGGAATACATTGTTGCGTTTAGCCAGAAGAAAGTTTGTGTTCGTTAAGACGCAATGCTACACGCAACGAAAAGAACCACGTTCAATTTTGAAAGCGGTTGCAATGTTGTAATTAACCCGAATTCTTGAACGATTATTTTGACGTTTGAGGTGGAGTTGTTTTCAAAAATTGTTCCATTTAATTGATTATATTCGGTTGCTTTATTCCTTTTTGTCAAAACCAACGTTTGTAAAGCAACGGTTGCAATGTTGTGAGTAACATAAATTGTCGAACGTTGTTTTTTTTATTTTTATTTGTTTCAGTAAATTTGTTACATTTGTTTATTTTCTTCCACTTTTCATTTAACACAAACGGGGGCTGGGATCGACGTGGAGTGCTGGCATCCAGGATCCCAGCCCTCAACCGTGGATCCCAGCACTCCTCGTCCTCGTTCATTGTTGCGATCCCGTCGTGCTATATTGTTATAAGAGGAGTGAGAGCTTCAAAACGGTTGAGAATGGCGGCATAAGTCTAAAAAACAATTGGGAAGCTGGGTGGGATGGGGAGACACGAAACTGGGGTACACACAATGTCGTACAGACACCAACAGGACTTTGTGTAGTTGGAAAGACCTAAAAAAGAGAAAACATAACGGGAGCTAAGTACTTTTAAATGTTATTACAATGTGGATGGACGGGTGGACCGACAGTAATTTAAGACCACAATAAAACGGTGCCAGCTGGGCTTTTGAGAATATTACTATAACTAAATTCAACCGTCTTTCAACAGCTGTAATCTAGTTGGGCGAGTGAAACGAGGTCGTATTGTCGACTGAATTTGTACTTTGGCGGACTCAGGCCTGCTCCTTCTGCTGCAGCACCCTAACCCTCTTCCACATTCTCGATTCACACAAAGTCTGTTTGTCGGCTTGTCTGACAGTTAATTTTTTCTGTTTAAAACACGATAGGTTCACAATTTTGTTCTGATTTGGTTGAAATTTCATCATGAGGGCGCGTTAGTACACGAAAGAAACGAGTTCGAAGATAAAATTATTTCCTCCGGATGTTCCAGTTTTCTGTTGGTTGAGTCAGCCAGTGATCTCCACAAAAAAATATCCCCACCAAAAAAAAAGTCCGCAAAAATTTGCAGACTGGGTTTGGTGATTTGCGATAACCCTTTACAATTTTGGAGGCACGTTCCATATAATTTTAATTCGGGGCCCAATTAGCATAAATCCAAGGAAGTACGTCGCCGATCAAGTGAGTCGATTGGGTCATGAGATTAAAGAAAATAGTCCTTATTAGTTTGGACTGACAAGCATTAGACAAACGCACAAAACAAAACGGTAAATAATACTTTGCATGGAACGAGACTAAAAAATAAGAATACGCACCAATGGAGAAAAAAAGAGAGTGCTGGCTTACTTTCAACTGCAGTCAGTGTCCTATTCCACATGTTAACTGAGTAACTCTGCCAAGCAAACAATCTTGCAACTGAAATCCTCCATTGTACTCAGACTGCTTGTTACCTAATACCAGCACGCCATCTTTGCCAAATTTGTCACGATTTTCCTTATAGTCAGATACTTCATACCCTTCCTTTCTCCATCGAAGTACAGCGTTAATTTTGCCATCCAAGGATTCACGACATAATTTCCCATCCAATGATTCTTCAGAACATATTTTGCCGCCAAAATTTCGCACGTCTAACAGATATGCACCCACGTGTTAAACGATGGTGTTGCCCGTTTGCCGATTTCGAACCGTATGCCATACATGACAAATTCATTCTTTCCAGGGAATTTCGATATGAGTACTTCGAGTTCCAATCTGTTGTCTCCTTTGACCAGTATGAAATCAAAGTATGTTTTCTGTTGTTCTGGTTATTGTCCAGGTTGGCGTACAGGCAGTGGGTGAAGTTAGGAGTCTCTTTCGAATCTGCAAGGGTCATGTGCGTCCTATAGCCATCACTATTCATGATGAATTCAAATTTATCAAAACCACTTTGGCAGTGAGCTGTAACTGTAAAAATATAAACGGCAAGGAATCTACATACATTATCCATGATTACTGCCAATAATACAAGAACGGAAAAAACGGAAAAAAAGACTGAAGCAGGTTGATTTATACATACCATTAAAGCCAATGACTATTCATGACTTTGTCTTTTATTGTTAAAGCTTATGGCTTCTTAAGAGTAATTACTGGACTGCAAGGAAGCAGATCATGACGAAACACGTAATTAAACTCACAAAAAAAAGAAAATGGTTTATAGTTCTTCTTGATGTTTATAATCAAAAATAAAATAGACTAATTAGTGCAAGTTGTATTTTTAAACCTGTACCAGAAAGTTTAACTGAACAAACAAAAGAGGAATCGTAAATGGTCTTCTTCATCGATTTAACATTTTATACAAAAAATTAAAATCGTCAAGAAATCTAGTTAGTGTCGTAATTTAAAGCACAAACATCTGAGCAAAAATTGAATCTGTTGAGTTTGTCATTCGAATCATGCATTTTATATTAAATGGCTTATGTTTGTCAGTTACAGTTAACTGATCGATGCTGAGATGAGAAATTAGATGGCAACCATTCCTGTTCTGATAATAAACCGAAACAAATCGATGTACAACTTATAAGTTAGGTAGAAATAATCCAGCAACAACAATACTACACCAGTAATAACGTAGATATAGAAAGCCATCTGTAAGCTCTTTCGTTTATTTCAGTGATGTTTATTTCAGCTATAAATTGGCGACAGCTAGATTTTCACAAGCGCAAACCTACCACTTTAATGGATATGCTCCTTCATCATCTGACTAGTTTTATTTTGCTTCTTTAAGCCTTGTTAATGTCGGCAATCAACGGCTAATATAGCTGTTTGGTAGTGGTGCGTCTTATTTAAGTTGTTGTATTTGCTGGCGTACTCTTCGGTTTGCAGAGCATGGTGTTGCGAGTCTACAGGGCTATTGATGATGACCTACGGAGTGGAACGAAGTATAAAGTAGTTCTACCTGTAGTAGAGGTCCTTTAAAGGTGGATGTCTTGGGGAATGGTGATGCTTATTCTTTAGGAAAGGAGGACTCGTCATAGTCGGTCCAAGAAGATTATTTAATGCTGTTAGCCAATTGCATATCGAGGAAAATGCAACAAAGACTGTACAAAGACTGTACAACTATGTTGCAGTCTTCACTGCATTTTTCCTCTCTTCTCCTCATCCCCCTTAAGTAACTCCTGTGTAGCGGCCCTATAGTACATGGACTACCTTGGAATACTCACAATCCAGTGCGACAGGCGTAACTACTTTACATCTTAAAGGAACAAAGTTCCGATGATCACTTGTGTTAATACAGTCGTGTCGCAGATCTTTATCGGTCGAGTAGAATGGAGGGAATATCTGACCAAATAATAAGTAGGGTTAGGGCAAAAAAAAATGGTTTCTTTAACGGGAGTTCAACATCGAAATCGACTATGCGGGAGGACAGTTTTTTTTTTTTCACCAAATCGACCATGCGGGCGGGGAGTTTTTCAAGACTCGTACTGAATGGTTTTGTAACACTGTTTGCCTTTATTTCATAATCGAATGTAGACAGCATCAAAGACGAACCTGGCAAGTTTCAATTTCCTAACATCATTCCTTATGGTGGTACAGAATCGTTTTAGTGTTAAATAAAGGTAGAGGTTAGAAAAACTAGAGGCGCATGATAACGTAAATTTTAGGACTTGAAAAACGTGTTAAATCCCAATGCTTACTGTTCGTTTCAAAGAAATCTACCACACTTCAGTTAGATTGCATCATTTATTTTGAATGCAAGCTACCAAACATTCGTAACATTGCACACTTTTTAAACAGTTTAATTTCCTAAGAGACTACAATTATTGTTTTACTGATAAAAATCCCATTTGATAGAAAAAAATTTCAGAATTCGCAAGCCAAAATTCCATGAGAGAAAATACTCCCTTTACATTGAAAAAATAATCCTGTGAGATAGAGATACATTTTCCCGTCAGATCGAAAATTTTCTGTCTGATGGGCTTTTCCATCCTTCGGGCCTGAGAAAAATATTCCCCCCAACAGTTTCCTACTTGAACAATTTTACCCCAAAGTAAAGAATTATTATTTTTTAAAGTAAACACTGTATGTACGTAAGTCGGAGATACGTTCCTGTTCGAGTCCTGCTGGCATTATGCCACATCATTGTCCAACTGGCCATGCTTTGCTCTGTTTCACAGGGAACCCTCACAGCTCGCTATCTTATACCAGTGCTTCCACTTACAGTGAATTTTTTCCCTTTTCAGGGAAGAAATGCTATTCATTGGGAAAAAATATTAAACAGGGAAAAAGGGAAAAAATTGGGAAATTCTGTGTTTTATTTGCAAGTTGTAATTTTCCGCGACTCACGATCTTCATTCCATCCAGACCCACCATTTCGAAACTTCTACCCCAACAAACGCGTGTTAACATATTTAAACCCTTACCCAATCCCACTTTACAATTTGGTTAGTGTTTATTTCTTGTCTGGTGCTGCTTTATTAAGGATAAAATAACGAAAATTGTGGGAGTACTAATTTTTATAGGTCCATCCATATACATCACTTCTGGCATGAACGGCAGGATGACTACAGTTCTAATAAAATACGTAGTCGTTGGAATTTTATTATTAATTTACGTGCCATTAAAACTGGCTCATCACTTTTTTTTTTAAATTAGGAAATGTTAAAGATTATTGGTGTATTGAAATGAAATTAAATAAAGGAAGTAAAAATATTAAAATATTGTCTTTACTTGGGAAAATTCTGCAATTGAGAGGTGAAAGCACTGATCTATACCATGTACCACTGGACTTAGTATGTTTCATTCATTTCCGCCTGGGACAATGGGAGGGAGGGTTCACCTACTCCATGGTCAACTGAAATATCCAGTGTCCCACAAGGGTCAGTGTTCGGACCTTTGCTTTTCAACATTTTTACCTCCGACTTACCTCTTTTGCTTACCTAGCAAAACATCAGCTGCTACACTCACGATCTTAAAGCTGTTTGCTCCGTTCTCCTCAGTTGCTTCACTTCAGACTGACGTCAAGCAAGTCTAGATCATGGTCTCACAATAATGATCTTTCCATCGACCCTGCTAAGTACGTTGTTCTCTTCAGCCATAATAGTCAGGTACATTGTTACACAATCTCCAACACCATCAGTGTTCATGCTTCTCATGTTGATCTCGGTATCCATGTCGACACTTCCCTTAAATTTCGCTCACATCTTGACTAGCCTATATTGTTACCAAAGCTTACAAGAAAGCTCACTACATCCTCAAAAGGTTTTCTACACTTATACCCATAAGCTGATCTCCATCCTTTACTCGTCCACTCTTTACCGTTATCTGCCGACCTTGCTGCACCTCCTTTTGGGACAGTCTCGGATCTTGCCTAGGGTACCTAACGCAATGGTGCCATCCCATCCATCTTCTGCGTCTTCGACATTTGAAACTTCACACTGTGAAAGGTGGCATCATCGTAGTTGCCGCATCCTTGTATTTTCAAGTTATCAATAAACTTCTTGACTGCAAACCTCACAAATTTACCAGCTTTATCGACCACCCTACATGGGGTCATCATGTTAAATTCTGTGGAGAGACTGCCAGCTCAATATTCGTCACAACTTCTGAAAGAGTTGTCGGTCCATGGAATTCTCCATCAATCAACGTTGTCTGCACAACTGCTTTGAATTCTTTCAAGTCTCGACTTAATGCTTTGTGCTCTCATGAACGTGTAATGGATCTTTTATTTGGTGGGGGGAAGGGTATACATGCTCTAAGCGTTTTTGAACTCGGCTCCGCCTTTGATAATGTTCGGTTATGTTATGTTACGATTTTCTGCTGGTCAACTCAACTATTCTGATTGAAGATTGAAAGTTAATTTTTTTATGTATGGTTCATACAGACGAAAGCTGCTGAAAAAATTCAGTGGGTGGATTATAACGCGAAAGAAGTCTACAAACACAACTGTAGTGTTTTTGTTTCTTCTGAAAAAAAGGTGTAGTGCGTCCAAGAGGATGACGTTGGGATTTCACGACCAAGACCGACTAGGTAAACAACTATAGGCTCGTTGTTCGAGGCAAGAAGCTTTCACATCAATTGTCCTTGCTGTCAACAACCACCTGTTTGAATGAAACAGCCCAGGCGGGACGAACGTAGTCGCAACGAATACCCGTGAGAAACAGAATTCGGCAGAGACAGGATACACAAAAGATAATCCTGGAACACAGCAAAATATTCCAGCTGATACATTTTAAAATGAATTTATAGCGAAGCACAAAGTAACGGTAGGTAAATTTTAAGCCTTGTGACTATGCTACTGGAGCATTAAGAGAAAAAAACGGATGTGTATCTGTTTTGGAGGGTTGTCTCTTTTAAAAGAAAACGTCGTGAAGACATCTACTGATTGAATTGAGTATCATTGGTGCTCAGCTAAGCCATTAAAAGACGTGATGCATGTTCGTTTAGGTGTTGTTTTATGCGTCAGGATTTTTAGTGGTACATTAATTTCTTATTAATACATGGTGATGACGTCACACTAACACCTGCCCATGCTAAAAGTGTAGTCGTTATATACGGTTAATCTGAAAACCCAAACACGTCACCGTGGGTTAATTTTGATAACCCACACTTTTTTGATAACCTAACACTATCTTCGGGGTCTACACAAACCCTGCTCCACCATGTGACATATAATGACTTTGCAAAACTACCCTACACAACACAAATTCAACCAGCACGCCTCATTGCAACCAGCATAAACACGCACATTTGCAACTTGCGACATTTTTCGTACTAATACGAAAAAAACCTCGCGTACTATGCGATGCCCCCACTCATGGAAGAATGGCCCAACCCGGTAACCTTCTGTCACGACGATACGAAAACTACGCTACACCTAAAAACCTACGAGACTCACAAGCGAATAGTGAATTTTATACTCTCATCTTATTTAGACTATTAAATAGAAAAAAAATATAGTTTTACCTTAAAACACAAACATCAGCAACTAAACGGAAAGGAACGTCTCTCCCGTCACTCTGACTTTGTACACAGGAAGCTTCTCACCCGGAAGCTTCCGTTCAGAAATTTACATAAGTCGCACGTAAAAATTCTTAAATACATGATTCACAAATAAAATTTACAAACAAAAATCTTGAAAACTTAAATAAATCCGATAAGTTAGCTTGACGTCACCCCTTAGCATTAAAACACATATCCGTAAACTATATGCGATTTAACGGCGATATTTGCTCGTTTGCTCGAAACGGCTAGTCCCATATCTCGGGGGTAGAGGGAAGTCCACTCGCGCTCACAGCGCTTGTGCGATTTCCCTCCACACTCTCGATGTTGGACTAGCCGTTTCTCGCAAACGAGCAAATATCGCTGTTAAATAGCCTATAGTTCACGGATAGCTATTACTTAATTGCATTGAATAAAAATTTAGTTACTGTTGTCTTCATGATGTACAACTGCTCAAATGTATTGATATACGAACTTGATTCACAATTAGATCTCCACATTACCACGTTGGCTTTACTGGGACACATGGTTTTATTTTAGTCATTCTCCAATGAACAAATTCGCCCTATCCTTGCACTTTGGCCTAAGAAAGTGACAAAACAAGGTGGTAGACTTTGTTGGATGACAGATTTTTGCTTACTTACAACATTCACCCAAAACCACAACTGGTATAAGAGAAGCCGCCAAGCTTCCAAAAAGGGTTGGCTTTGAAGGTAATGATATCATTCAACCAGGGAAGGCCGTCAAGGTTAATTCTATTAGCCAAGTTAATCACACCGACTAATAGGTCAAAAAGTTAAATGAAAACAAGAACATTGTTACTCGCGGAAGTAATCTTTGAGTTTTCATTTAACGTCCTAAGTGTTATCGGTGCATTAACTTGGTTAATCGGATTAACCTTGGCGGCCATTCCCTATTTGAATGATATCACAACCTTCATAGGCCGACCGTTTTTAGAACTTGGCGGCCTCTGTTACATCAGTTTTGGTTTTTTGGTGGATATGACAACTTTCATATGACTGAAAACAAACAAAAGGTCACATCGTCTTATCTTCATCTCTACCTTTTTTTCTGGGTGAATATTATGTCTATAAATTCGCACATTGAGATTTTTCCAATTGCCAAAAATCGCTGATTTTCATTTGCTTTACTCACACAGTCAGCGCATTCCTCGTAAGTTGCTCCTAGTTTCATGAAAACAAATCTTCCATACAGTGCGGAAAATTGAAATGTATCCAAAATCAATAATGGTACAGGCCTAAGACAAGCTGCCTATTTCCAAAAATGGGGTTGACCATAGAAGGGTTGGCCACGAAAATGGTTGGCCACGAAAATGGTAAGCACCGAAAAGTAATTCTTAGTTAAAAGACTAGGGTACCTTTGTATGGCACCACTGTAAGCTATTTTTTATAATTAAGTACTGTAACAACTATGGGTGTCACTATTAAACCTGTTATTGTATTGCAATCTCAACCCAGCTGCAATACTGAATTTGATCTTAGACACCAAGTTCAATAAAATAAGGAGGCCAGTTGGTTTCCCCCGCCCGCCCCCCCCCCAAAAAAAAACCTAATTTTCCAGAAGTTGAAAATTGGAACTTAAGACAATTGTCAGAGGACATACAGTACATTATCATTGTAAAAAGCCAAATAACTCGCTTTTTGTAATTCTAGCACGTACGGAAAAATCCCACTACGGCAGAATTCTATTCAACTCGTAGAAAAACTTAACGTTAAGGTGCGGTAACGTGTCCTTTATGAACAAGAAGTGTCACCAATAATGCTGATTTCGTATTAATGTACAGACAGATAGCTAATGTTCATAGTGAACATTTAATTGATCAAAGCAGAAATAAAGTGTATTTTCAAAGATCGCTTTCGTTCGTTTTAGAGGGCAGTGACACAATATTGTATTATTGTATTTTACTCTATGCTGGAGCCAGTAACTGGGATAGCTGCAAGGGTCACAGGAGGGAAGGAAAGAAGGGCGTCCTACTGAATACAATGCTGTTAAGAGTGGATTTCTTAGGCCTATAATACGCGATTTTTGTCGATTTGTTGGCAGTTGCTGACATTTTTAAGCAAGTGGAATCTTTATTTTCCGATTACAACCTAGCAGCATATGGGATTGGAGAAAACAACGTTTTTT